>PVLC010035186.1:0-16375 GCA_004027655.1 Graphiurus murinus | reverse complement strand
GGCTAGATTTTTTTATTTTTGATTGAAACATACTAATGGTACCTATCTATGCAATACAGTGTGGCATTTTGATTCATGCGTACATTGTGCAGTGATCAAATCAGAGTGATTAAGAAGCCATCGCCGTACACCTTTGTTGTTCCCTTATGGTGGAAACATTCCAAGTCCTCTCTTTTAGCTGTTTTGCAATATGCCAAGCATGATTGTTCACTGTAGTCGCCCTCCTGTGCCATGGGACACCAGAGGCCGTTCTGCCTCTCTCACGGTATCACCTCCACTCCCAGCCTGTCCTCGCTCAGGTGCCTACCTGAGCTCAGAAGCCACTCAGGAAGTAGGGAAGGAAATGCCAGGCTGCTTGCAGAAGTCCCTAGCTTAACAAGTAATGCTCTGGGAGCCCCCCTCCCTGGACTCTAGGGAGGAGATGCCATGGGGCTGTGACCCCACCCCTTCCCACACTAAGAGGGCCTCGCCAGGGTGGGCTGGGGAGGGAAGGGGTGTTAGCACAGCCCATTCTGCAGCCTCTCAGGACCCCAGTGATTGGCAGCTCTTTTAAATGGGAGAGTTCCTAACCAGTTTACCTTAGGCCATGGTTTTACCATCTCTCTTCTGGTTTTACTAAACATAAAATAGAAAAAGCAATAATTGAGGAGAGGCTTGGAAGGTGTAGGGAGGAAAACAGATCAAGTGACATTGAGCACATATATGAATGTATCACTATGAATCCCACTATGATGTGTACAATTACAATGTGCCAATAAAAGATTAATAATAAAGATTAATAATAAAAAGAGAGAATAATACGAAAGAGACAATCATCTCAACCTTCTTCTAATTTAGCCCTGACCATGTCACATTGGGCTCTCCTAAACCTCAAAATTAGTACAATTAGAATAATACTGTATATTACACACAGTAATATTGCTATTTATTTTTAATCGAAGAACCTCGCAAAAATAAACCACAAATCTCTGAACAAAGAAAAAAAGAAGTATTTCCTCTTTTTTTTTTATACTTTTATTGGTATAATGTTGAATCTCATCATAGTGAGATTCAAAACGACACAAACATACACGCACACATTACATGGTCCATGTCCCTTCGTATACCTGCTCCCCCTTCCTCTCTCCCCATAGATGAAAATGAGGTCAGTAGTAAAAACCTTCTCACATGGATGTAACCGTATTTGAATGGTTCCCTTCCTCAATCCTCATTTTTTTTTTTTTACTCCTCCAGGCCCCCTCCATTATTCTACTGGTTTTCCTCTGCTTCTTAACTCCTATGGGAGAGTTTCTATACATACCTTTCCTTTTAATCATGAGCATAATTCACTTTGCCAGAGACTTGTGACTAGGGCTTGCAGTGGACCATAAGCATTCGGTGGCATTTGCCTACGGTTTACTTGTACTGTACACGCCTCCCGTGAAGACCCACGGCCAATGTCAACCTTCTTAACATTTCATTTTGTCTACCTAAAAGCAGTCATTTCCTAATAGTCTCATTTGTATATTCTTTCTTCACCTGTCCCTTCTAATTTCATCTTCTCCTTTACACCAGTGATTAGCATTTCCAGATGGCATCTTGGGTGAGAGCCCATTTACAGGGTTACAGGCAGGGACCCCAAAATATTGGGTGAACTATACAAGCCCAGGGACCTGAGGGAAAGAAAGTTGCTTTAGAGAAAGCGTCTCTGGAGCTCTGATGAGCCCACACTCCCTTGCATGTCTGCATGGATACATAATTCAGAAGCACAAATGGTTCTCCAAGACTCAGGTTGAAGTTCAGTAGGCATGTGAATTTCAGTGCATTATCGTCTGACAAATAATGAAGGACAAAGCCAGGAGTAAAAAAGAACTTAATTCAAGACTTCTAAAAAGGCGTTCCCCTAGATAATGGCATACAAAAATAACTAAAATGCCTTGACTCCACCACTATAATTTATAGAGCAGATCTCACTATCTAGATAATGTGATAATTGTTACACATCAATAATCATAAATAGAAATGAACTGATAGCATGTCTTAGCTGAATCTTCGCTGCAAACTGGCTGCCTAGAAACGATAGAAAGCCAGCAGCAATGAAGAATTAGAAAAATAGAGGGGTAGAAATCACAGGCAGCGCAGCCCCTTTTATACTTACTGTGCTCTGCAAAGTCTCCTGCTACAGGACTGTTCTGAAAGAAATCGAGGTTGTAGAAAAAAGGAAGGAGGGAAAAACCCACTGTGGAATGCACTCCTGATTTTGTTTTCTTGTCACAAGTGCTGCATACCTCATGGTCATCAAGACACATCATTGATTTTAAAACAGTGTCTAGTAAGGCCTTAAAGAAATCTTAGTCTGAGCTAAGATAAGAAAATAGAATTGAACAAAAGGATTATTTTCATAAATTAGTTTTCTACTTTCAAAAGGCTCTAGCATTGTGGTTGGGACCAGCAAAAATAATAATAATAATAGTAATAATAATAATAATAATAATAATAATAATAATAATATTCATTTGTTAGGCAGCCAGTAGCAGATGATTAGAGCTATCAGTGAGACCCTCTAAATACTCCTGACCGAGATCATCAAAGGGCTGGAGCTGGAGGTGAACAGTTGGGGGTATTACTAATAGAAAGAGAGGTGCTTATAGACAACAGCCCTTCAGTTTGCAGGACACCCGGGATTGCATTTGGAAATGCATTCCAAAACTCTTTGACAAGACTCTGGCAAAGAACAGGTCAGCCTGATTACCTCGTCCAGAATTTGGGAATAAGTCCAGGAGCCTAGGAGCCTGGGAACCTCTCTGCTTTTGCCAAATTGCCCTGTGTCTTAAAGGCCAATAGTATAGCTGCAAACCTGTCTGGTCAGCCCAGAGCTCAGTGCAAATAGGGAGTTTCTCATTGTGTTCTTTCTCCATGAAGTCACGAGAATCCACGAGAGAGGAGACTTGTGCATTCTCCCTCCACAGAATCTGAGTAGAATACATGTTGAGTACCCCTAATCTGAAAATCCCAAATCCAAAACACTCCAAAATCCAAAATGTGTTAAGCACCAGCATGACACTCCAAGTGGAAAATCCTATACCATGAAACTTTATTTCATGCACAAAATTATTAAAGATATTGTATCACATTATCATCAGGCTATGTATATAAGGTATACAAAAATCATAAATGAATTTTGCATTTAGGCTTGGGTCCCATCCCCAAGATAACTCATTATATATAGACAAATATTCCAAAATCTGAGGAAATTCAAAACCTAAAATATCTCTGGTCCCAAGCATTTTGGATAAGGACTCCTCAACCTGTATAGTAGCATCTCTGTGACTTTATAGAATTTCACAGAGGCAGCTTGTTGGAAACTGGCATTCTTGGGAAAATTCTAGTTTCTGTGATCTAGAGGGAAGGGAGCTTACCATAATGCCAGAAAAAAAGGTAGATTGGATTTCAACCACACACCTCCCAAGATAGCAGGAATTTGACATAAGAAAAATATATAGTTACATGCAGGCCAAGCTATTTCTGCCAGAATATATATACACACATACACACACACACACACACACACACACACACACACACACACACACACACAATGTTCTCTTTTCCTCGGGCTTTTATGGATTGTGGAAATTTTTGCTCTTAGAAGGCAGCAAAAAATGATATATGTGTATGTCCCAGCCTTGTAAAAAAAAACAAAACCAAAAAAAAAACTGTGTGCCGCCCTGCACACACACACACACACACACACACACACACACACACCCCACTCCTGACATCCCAGCCTCAAAGAGGAGCATGGCGTGGCCTTACTCCAAAGCCAAATTAGGGAATGAGCAGCCAGATGGGGAAGCTCTCACCCGAGCCTAATACTCCGTGTGCCAGACTAAGGCACACTCGAGGGACGAGGACGTCCTGGAGCTCTGGCCAAACAGAAGCCAGACAGCACTGAGCAATGGAGGAAGGCCAAGTCCAGAAGGAGCATGCGCAGGAGGCCCAGTGCCCGGACCAGGGGTGGACGATGCTGCCCAGGGATTTCACCCCAAATGTCAGTACTTTTGAGACTTCCCTTCTGCCCATCCCTCTCTGTGAGGTGTGGCTGTGTGTAGATGAATATGAACGTTGAAGATCCTCTCCTTGTCTAGGGACCAGATCTGGTTGAGGGAGCCGTGGCAGCAGGGAAGATGACCTCAGCAGCCCCTTGTCTTTGTTCTCCAGCCGGGTAGCTCAAACACCTGTGTTTTTTTCTCTCTCAGCTTGGTATCTCTCATCCGAGGCCAGGTAGTAACTACAGATGGGACCCCCCTGGTCGGTGTGAATGTGTCTTTTGTCAAGTACCCTAAATACGGCTACACCATCACCCGCCAAGATGGCACGTAAGTAGCTTTGCAGAGCTCAGACCTACTCAGAATTTACTGAATGCAAAGAGGAAGATGGCGCTACTGGCTTGGGGCTGCCTGGTTCCCTCTTAGGGAGGGGATTGCCCACCAGCCCAGACCCACGGGAAGGACTCCCTCAAAGATATTTTAGGCTTTTTGGTGTGACACGGAACCAGAAAATAAACAAAAAGGCCAGTGGATCCAAAGAGGATGACAGCTACCCAACACCTTTCTTTCTCCATGTTCGGTGTGTGCCTGGGCTGGGGGCTGATTCTAAAGAGAAGAAGTAAAGGTAGCTCTTAGAAACTAACTCCTGTTTTAAATCAAAGGCAGTGCAGGGTGACAAGAATCCACATGACACAGTGTCCTGTGGAGATCCCCTTCTGCTTTCATCTGTGGCTTTAGGAGCTATGTTGTTTTCGCTCCAGTTTTGAGGGGGTGGGCTGTAATCAGAGAAGTCTAATTAAATACATTTAGCTGTCACCCTGCTGTGTAAAGGAGGCAACGTTCCCCTATTATCTTCTGATTGGAAACGTGCCCCCTCCCCCACTCAGCCCCCACCTAGAAGATAGCTCTGTCGCTTCTTAATCCTTTGGGCGTAGAGCAGAAAGTTAACGAAACAGATAAGAAGAAAAAATATATATGAAAGGGGAGACACACATACTCTGCACTGTAAGCACACAACTATCACATTTTGCTCCAAACAAAGAAAGGGACTGTAGTTTGATGCAACACTTTTTCTATGAAAACCAGACTCTGGAAAACCCTGGGCATGTTGTGGAGGTAAGAACTGTGATTCTTGTCTTTCTCTGGTGAAGATTCTAGCCTCTTTTCTTGAAGTCCTAAGGTAGCCTCACAGAGAGTTGCAAAAGTTACCAGCCCATGGTAGTAGCCACACCCTCACATACCCAACACAAACCCAAAGAAGGGGTCCAATGATTCACATCCAGTTCTCAAAACCAACACCGACACTTGTCGACACAACATGGGTTACATCCCCATGAAATACACCTAACCTAGCAAAAGTCTAAGCTTAGCAACACAGTGCATGTAGAGTGTTGGTGGTTATCCCTGGTGATGGTGTAGCTGATGGGGGCTAAGGCTTGCTTCCAGGACCTGCATTTCCAGAGAGTGTTGTACTACATATCACTAGCCCAGGAAGAGATCAAAATCTGGAGCACAATGTCTACTGAGTACATATCACTTTCACATCATTGTTAAGTCACACCAACGTTAAGGAGGACCATCTACCTTCATTAAGTGTCTGGTCTCTCACTCATACGTTTCTGCAGCTGAGTCTTAATTTTTTGAAAGCACAAAAATGGTGACTATATACCATACAAAGATCCTTTGGGTCTTATTCATTCTTGGAAGCTGTGTTCTGAAAGAGCTATATCCTTGAGTAGATTACTATGAAATGACAGGAGACATTTCAGAGTCCTTGGTCTCCTAACTGTCCCTTGGTTCTGCTCCCCCATCCCTCTCAGATACTTCTTGACTAACTAGGATCCACACAGATCATCTATCCAACCTCTTCAGCTTGCTCAGGTTGAAAAGCCACAAGGGCCCCAGGGCATGTTTGGGAATGCACAGAGGAATCCACAAACCATTAAAGAGTGTGGTGGGTCACAAACTTTCATGTTGATTCTTTCATGCTAGTTAGGAACAGTGTTGCTTCAAGACACTAGACTCTCTAGCGTGTCCTATGCAAACCTGTCCCAGCCACATGCACACTCATAAACTAATTGAGTAGTATGTAAACCATTGTCCTGTGTGTACTCTGATATCTACCTTTATATCTATGTGCTCCTTGCTCATTCATTTCACAACTACTAGAAAACACCAAACATGTTACCAAAATTTGGTGAAACTGGCAGTCAGTATTTTGGCATGGAGTTTTCACTATGATGTAGGGATTCTGATGTGAGCAAGAGGAAAGGCTGCCACACCACCACCACCACCACCACCACCCCCAAGGAGTAGAGATTCTAGCGGAGAGCAGCTGAACACTGGGACACTGCACTCCATTGACCTCCTTCCTTTCTGTGGACTGGGAAAGCTACCTTTGTTTTATTGTACTGGGGGTACACCTGCACTGGCCCTTATGGAACAAGCAGGCTATAGTTGAAGAACCATTGCTAGAGATATCAGAAGCAGAGCAGAGCTTAGTTAGACACAGGCCGCATGAGCCCTCCCTGTATCCTAATGTCGCATCATCGTGACTGCCCTGTTTATTGAACTCTTCTCCTAGCCCAGTACTGTGCTATGTGCTTCATACCAGGGGTCAGCAAGCATTGTCTATAAAGGACCTGACAGTAGATAGCTTAGGCTTTGCAGGCCATGTGGTTTCTGCTGCCACAACTTAGCTCAGTCATTGTGATGGGAGTGCAGCCATAGAGGATACATAAGCAAATGGACTCGGCTATGTGCCAATAAAACTTTATCAAAACAGGTGGTGGGCCAGGGTTTATCCCATGGGTCAGAGTCTGCTTACCCCTGCTGTGCACTTCATTCTCTCAGCTACACTGCGTGTGTTAGTATCATTATTCCCACTTTACAGGTGCAGAAATATGAGCTCAGAGAGTTAGTAACTTACCCATAGCCACAGAACCAGTGAGTGAGAGTTTGAGTTCCCGCCTCGCGCACCTGCCTCCCAGCCTTGTCTGCTGCTGAGTCCACCCCTCTCAGGAAGCCCATTTCCCCCTCTCCAGGTTTGACCTGATCGCCAACGGGGGCGCCTCCCTGACTCTGCACTTCGAGCGAGCCCCGTTCATGAGCCAGGAGCGCACCGTGTGGTTGCCATGGAACAGTTTCTACGCCATGGACACGCTGGTGATGAAGACCGAGGAGAACTCCATCCCCAGCTGCGACCTCAGCGGCTTTATCCGGCCCGATCCCATCATCATCTCCTCTCCACTGTCCACCTTCTTCAGCGCTGCCCCTGGACAGAATCCCATCGTGCCTGAGACCCAGGTAGGGATGGCCGGTGCCAGGGTTGGGTTCTTACCTCTTCCCTACCCAGATTCCCATTGAATCTGTCTTCCTGAGTGAGCCAGAAACTAATATTAGAGGGGAGGGACCAAAAATAGAAGAAGCACAATAGAATTTATAGCCACTGTAGATGAAAGTTTCAATCCCCCCCGGACACGCCGGATGTTCGCAGATAGTCGTTCAAGACTTTGGCAGTCACCGGAGCTTTTAATAAAATAAACACAATATACATATGTGCATCCCACCTGCAAATTGCTTTTTATTCCTGTTAGTCACAGGGATACATGATAAGAGGCGCTTTAATGATCTACATCGGTGTTACGACAGAGGGCATATTACATTATTGCCTCCCTGTTGTTTTATACCGATTGTCACTGGAAGTCGCAGGTTCATATAATTACAGCCTCTCGTGGCCTCCTCGCATGCAGCTAGCAGTAAAGCCTGCTGTTCTTATTTACATCTTTTGCCAACAGTGTGTTTTTTTTTAAAAAAAGAAACGCAACAGTGACCAAGAATAATTATTAATCCAAAAATCATAACCTCAGCCCCTTTGCTCCATGGTGGAAGATGGAGTTGGGGTTGATCTTCTTTGTTTGCTTCTCAGCTGTAGGAAGGGAATCATACACCCACGTGTGGCTTTTGGCTTCGGTGAGGGCGGCCACAGGGAGGTGGCACAGGGGCGGAGCAGCTTGCCTGCATCGGAGTGTCTCATGTAGTGACACGTACCATGTGCTTCCAGGTTCTTCATGAAGAAATTGAGCTTCCTGGTTCCAATGTGAAGCTTCGTTATCTGAGCTCTAGAACCGCAGGGTACAAATCACTGCTGAAGATTACCATGACCCAGTCCACGGTGCCCTTGAACCTCATCAGAGTTCACCTGATGGTGGCTGTGGAGGGACATCTCTTCCAGAAGTCATTCCAGGCTTCTCCCAACCTGGCCTACACTTTCATCTGGGACAAAACAGATGCATATGGCCAAAGGGTATATGGACTCTCAGATGCCGTTGGTATGTTTTGGTTTCAGCCACTTACTGATCCTGGATTTTGTCATGTGTTCATTTAATCATTGTTTATTGAGGTTCTAGTCTATGCCAAGCACCATTCTAGGAGAAAAAGATGCAGATAACAATAAGACAGACAAGATCCCTCTCCCATGAGCCTCACCTTCTAGTGGGGTTTCAAGATATGAAACACAGGTTAAACAAAGAAATATCAAGCAATGATATGTGCAAATAAGAAAAATAATTGCTATACTTGGGAGGAGGGACAACCATGAATATCATTGAGGGAAGGACTCCTCAGCAGGTGACACTGAAGTGCAGAATTGAGTCATAAGAGGAAGCCACATAAAAATTGAAAAAACAACATTCCAAAGGGAGGAGTGAGATGTGTGTGAAGGACAGAGTTCAATGTGGCTAGCCTGCAGTGGGCAGAGAGGATATTCAAAGTGAAGGGGAGGAGGGGAGTTGACAAGACTAGCTCATCTTGCAGAGAGACCACTTGCAAATGGCTCAGAATGTTCCCCAGAAAGAGGACGTTGGGTCTCGAGGACATCTGAAAGCCACATGTGTGTCTCAAAGCTTTGCCTTTTGAGAGAATCACCTGATTGTCCCTTAGGAAAGATTAACGTAAAAGAATGGTCCTGAGGTATTGGAGTTGGGAGCTATGGAGTCATAACCACCTGGAATCTTTCCACTTGTAGAAATCTGTCTAGGGCTTAACAAAAACCCAGAATCCTACATTCTCTTCACCAGTAGACTTGTGGTTTTCAAAAAGTTTCCAAGATAAGAAACCTGCAAACTCAGACATTCTCACTGTAATTCATTGGCAGCCAGTGCTGATCAGACATTCCCTTTGTGCAGAGAGCATTGTGCTCAGTCCTTTGTCCTAGGTAACCTCTCTATAGCCCAAGGAGATGTTCTCATAATCCCCGTAGTGCTGGTAGGGCAAATGGGAAAGGGTGAGAGAGTTGTCTAAGATCATGCCACCAGCGTTACACATGCTCAGGATATGGCTCCCAGTAGTCAGCTATTTCAGTGAGTGGAGTTAGTAACTTAATTGAGATAATAAGGAGGTATTGGAGTACCTAGTGCATTTTACATAAAAACACTTGCTAGTCACAAAAATGGAACCTCTGGCTTTAGCCAATAACAAAATGATGGCTAATGTCAAAAGGTTGACTGAAAGTGACAGTACACCATCCTGTCCCCCGGTTCCTACCACTGTCATGAGGAGTCTTGCACTGCTATACCCTCAACCCCACTCCCCTGCCTCCCAGAGGCTTCCTAAGCAATTTCTGGACATTGCACCATTTCATCCAGAATATCTTAGAACATATCACTAAAAACACTTGGAAAATATAACATCACTATCACCAAAATTACAATTTCTTGATATCATCAAATAGCTCATCCTTATTCACTATTTCAATTGTCTCCTGAATACCATAAAATATTAACACTTTGTTTACATCAAGATCCAAGTAAGACCTACCCTTTCCAGTTGGCTAGTTAATCCTAAACTTTTTCTAAATTTTAAAAAATTTCTAATCTTACCACTTTTCTTTTTTTTAACTTTGATGATTTAATTACTGAGGACACTGAGTTGTATGTGGAATTTACCATAATCTATTTGCTTGTCTGTTTCCTGATCACATGCTCGAGGCCTGTTCCTCTGTCCCCGGTAATCTCCTGTAAATTGACAGTTGGCTCTTGAGGCTTTCTCGGTTTAGATTTGATTTCAATTTTGGCAGGATAGCATGATAGGTGGTGCTGTGCTCTTGCACCAAGGGGCATCAATATCCGGTTGTGTATCTTTTATGACCTCACCAGCCATAGATGCTTACTACCTAGATCTTTCAGGTCATTAGAGATGGCAAAATGATATTTTAATTCCACTGTTGTCTCTTCATCTATTAGCTGGAGTACTTTTATACAGAGATGTTCTCATTAAGGACTTGGTTATTTAACGTAGAGTTGAAATAGGAAAGAAAGGACAAGTGTTTGCTTCTTTCCCTTTATTTACTAGTTTCTAGTGTAATGAGTTGGTTCATCCTCCAAGGGTGGGACATGATTTTATATACCATTATGAACTTGAGGACTCAAATGTATCTCTTATGTTTCAATCAGTTGACATCATTACCTTTACTAATGGTCAATAGGTCCCATCTTCACTCATTGGGAGCCTCTTCACACTGATTCCCAATCTTTTGACATGATCCTAGTGAATTTTCATTTCTTTCTTGCTATCTAGTATGGTCAAGTAGTCGGCTCTTGTCTTGTCCATACATTTTTGGGGGGAGGGGCATTGGGGGGAGGGAGATGAACCCAGGGACATTCTAATTCTGAGCTACACCCCCAACCCTCTTTAATTTTTATTTTGAAATAGGGTCTTGCTAAATTGGTCTTGTTCATTTCTTGCTCTAATCATCTCTTCAAGAAGCCCTGATTCTTTTTAATGAGGAACAATACATGAAGGTCACAGCCGAGAGAACTGGCAATCCTCTTTGCCACTGGGTTGGTCATTGGTTTCATTGTTTCTTGGCATTTTCAGAGGATGAGCTAGGAAATATGTGTCTTTTTTTTAATAGAATACACCCTTCATTCATATCGACACTTCTATATCTCAGGATTTTTAAAAAGCTGCAGAGAATCCCCAAAGGTGACACACATAGTTAAGAGTTTAATGTACTAGGAACAGCAGTAATAACAATGCCTTATATTTCTAGAGCAGTGTTCCAATTAAAAATGCATGGCATCTTAGCATTCCGTCTCATCTATCCTTATCACATCTCTCTGACAAACTGAGGCTTTGCTTACCCTGTTTTACACATGAGAAAAATGGAGCCACACAGCACAAGGCTGGAACCAAGCAAAGATGAACATCCGGCTCCCCACTCTCTCTCCCTTTTGTCCATGTAGTAAATGCAGGAGTTTCACCAAGTTTTTGGATTCTGTTCCCCATCAAACCTCCAGACACCTGTTGGTGCCTGCCTCTCCTGGTACTTTCTAGAATCTCAAGTGAACGTGCAGTCATCCCTCAATATCCACAGGGAACTGGTTCCACTACCCCCCAGGGATGCCAAAACCTGAGGACACACAAGTCCCTTATAATAGATGGTGTGGTATTGGCACAGAACCTTTGCATATCCTCCCATCTGCTTTAAGTCATCTCTAAGGTTTTTTTATAATTCCTAATAAATGTACATGCCATGTAAATAAGTATTATACTACATTGTTCAGGGAATTATGACAAGAAAAAAAGGCTGTATATGTTCAATACAGACACTTTTTTTTTCAAGTATTTCTGATCCATGGTCAGTTGCATCCACAGGTGCAGAATCCAGATACTAGGAGCCACGGCACAAAGTTCCTTAGCTATACAAGCTACTGCCTCAGAACCTCCTCATCACTGAGCCACTAAGCTCCCAAAGGCCATTCTCCTAGTGAGTGAAAATAAATAGCAATAGATACAACAAATGCACCCCCTGAACAGCAGGCTGAGAGAAGCAGTCTCTTGCCCACGTCTAGCAGGGAGTTGTACAATATTAGGTCTTTAAATGATTTCTCTCCGCCCTCCACATCACTGGGGTCATCTTTGAAAGCCAGTTGTTTATGGGAAAGGTCTTCCCATCCCCACAGAGTACAACTGTGGATATATCCACTGTGGAGCTCAGCTCGAAATCTGAATTTAGTATGGTGGAATCACAAGGAGAAAAGCAAGCAGCCCGCCCCTTTGAGTGCATTTTGGGAAAAGAGCCCATACCCCATGAACATGTGTTTCTCATTCTTGTGAGGGGCTTTGTAGTAATCGGGTTGATTCGCCCTTTCCCCTCCCTGTCTTTGCAGTGTCTGTTGGGTTTGAATACGAGACCTGCCCCAGTCTGATCCTGTGGGAGAAAAGGACAGCCCTCCTTCAGGGATTTGAGCTGGATCCTTCCAACCTTGGCGGCTGGTCCCTGGATAAGCACCATATCCTCAATGTTAAGAGTGGTATGTGAACACATCTCCTTTTCCACATAGCCGTATCTCTTCTCTGGATCTGGAACCTTCTCTCTAGCTTTAACGTACGTGTGTGTGTGTGTGTGTGTGTGTGTGTGTGTGTGTGTGTGTGTGGTGTGTATTACTAGGGATTGAATATGCATTCCTCTACCACTGAGCTATGCCCCTAGTATGGAACCCAAGGGCATTCTACCTCTGAGCTACAACCTCAGCCCTATTTTTTATTCTTTATTTTGAAACAGGGTCTCACTAAGTTGCAGAGGGCCTCACTAAGTAGCTAAGGCTGGCCTCGAACCCAGATCCTCCGGTCTCAGCCTCCCAAGTACTGGGATTACAAGCATGCACCATCATGCCTGGCTCCTACTTTTTTTTTTTTTTTTTTTTTTTTTTTTTTTTTTTTTTTTTTTTTTGCGGTACTGGGAACTGAACCCAGGGGCATTCTACCTCTGAGCTACATCCCCCGCCCAAATTTTTTTTTATTATTCTTTATTTTGAAACAGGGTCTCACTAAGTTGCGAAGGGCCTCACTAAGTAGCTGAGGTTGGCCTCAAACCCAGATCCTCCTGTCTCAGTCTCCCAAGTACTGGGATAACAAGCATGCACCACCATGCCCGGCTTACTTTTTTTATTTTGAAACAGGATTTCCTTAAGTTACTGAGGGTCTCGCTAAGTTGCCAAGGCTGACCTCAAACCTGCTATCCTCAGCTGCTATCTCAGCTCCCAAGTACTAGGATTACAGGCATGCGCCACCTCTACCAACTCCTTAGCCATTTTTCAAGCACCAAAAGGGTTCATAGGTTTTTCCCACCTTCTCCTTTTAAACTCCAGTAATGTTGGGCTGGTTTTCCCGACGCATCAGCCTTATTGTTCTCCACATTTCTCCTCCAGTCATCCTACCCAGCATGATAGCATTTGGTAGTGCAGCTCTCTCAGCCTCAGGAAGACATGGAGAACCCCCCAAGGAGAGTCCTTTCCCCTCCCCCTCGGTAGGCTATTTCATCCAGGTGTCCTCCCCAGAGGACGGCGGCGACCACTCTCTGTCCCCCTCCCTCCCAGGAATCCTACACAAAGGCACCGGGGAGAACCAGTTCCTCACCCAGCAACCCGCCATCATCACCAGCGTCATGGGCAATGGCCGCCGGCGGAGCATCTCCTGTCCCAGCTGCAATGGCCTGGCTGAAGGCAACAAGCTGCTGGCCCCGGTGGCTCTGGCCGTGGGAGTCGATGGGAGCCTCTTCGTCGGCGACTTCAACTACATCCGGCGCATCTTCCCCTCCCGGAACGTGACCAGCATCTTGGAGTTACGGTAAATGGCCACACAGGCAAACTGCCCGTGCTCTCTTGCTCCCTGTTGCCCCTGAGTGTCTCTGGGTAAATGGTGGCTGCATTTGGGGTTCTTCAGAGAATATGTAATCCATGGGATCCAAAACCTAGGTCCAGAATCATCGAAGGATTCGGGGAAATTGCTCTGTGCATCTAGGACACTATACACATATTTAATATGGTTGTCAACAACTGGTTTACAAATAAGGGAAGTGGCTTTCTAATTCCAGACTGGAGAAGGGCCAAGGTGTCTTATTTTTGTAAAACTCTGCAAAAGATTTGGACGCATATCCAAGTTTGAGAGCCACTAATGTTCAATTACTAATTCACAAGTTTTCATTGAGTACCTCAGTGTGCTAGCTTTCTACACAGCTCCAGACCTTTGCACATCTACTAGGATGTGATGTAGCATGATTGCATGAGGCCTTCCTGGGTGACTTCCTGCCACTCACAGTAGATTCTGCCATTGCTTATTACTAAACCTGAAGTCCAGACTCCCCTGTGCTGGGAAAATACTGACCCCCTAAACCCCCAAAAGCCCATGGAAATGCTCTTCCCAGGGAAGTTGATTCCAGACCCTCAACCCAGAGGAGGAGCCATAAATAGAGGGAGAAATAAGGCTTGTGTATACCAATGACTGTCAGAATAGGAAAGGGGGAAGTCTCAGTTGTGGCACCTGTAGTCTGATAAGGAACCTTGGACCAAATCATGTGGACTAATGAAAAAATAAGTTCAACTAGCCTTAAGTGCTTTAAGACAAACTTACCAGGGGAAGACATAGGAACCATAATGGTCTAGGGAGAATAATGAGACTACCTAGGATAAAGTAGTCAGAGGGACCTCTTGGATTAAGTGGCGTTTGAGCCTCGCCCCAGTTGATGTGGCAAGCCATGGGAGGGAGGGAAATCTGGGGAAACATTCTAAGCAGAAGAATACCAGCCAATAGCCTGGCTTATTGAAGGGAATTATAGAAATAATCCACTGTGGCTGGGCAATGACAAGCTCAGGAGATCAGTGAGGTAGGGAGGGGACTGAGCGACCACGTAGACAAGTGTGAATTGCATCTATTGCAGTGGGCAACCCCTGGGGATTGAAATAGAAAGTGGGGCAGAGTCGAGATGATCACATTGGCTGTTTTTAAAGATGGCTCTGGCTAGTGTGGAGGATGGACTGGGGTGGGCCACAATGGACGCAGGAAGCCCACAAGGAGACTGCAGCAGCATCCAGGATTTGTGTGATGGTGGCTTGGATTCCAGTGGTAGAAGAGATTTGGAAATTCTCCAATTGGGATGCATTTTCCTAGTCAATCTAGGCAGATTTGCTGATGGGTCAGATACAGAGAATGAAGAAAGAGAACGAAATCAAGGTGCCCCCTGGGATTTGGGCCTGGGCCACTCAGTGGCTAACAGTGCCTCCTGGAGCTGCCTCTGCTGCTTATGAAAGATTTAGAAGAAGCTGTAAGTCACGCTTGCATGTCAGTATCCTCTGGGCCCCTTCTGAGTGAGGTCTCAGTGACAAGGCCACCAACAACTGCTGCTGAGTACCCTCAGGAGCTGATTGTGCCAGGAGCCCCATGGGGGCAAAAAAGAAGAGCAACCAGCTCCACCCTGAGGAGGCTGCAGCCTCGGGGGCCCAGAAGGCATGTACTGAGTGTGATGGTGAGCCACACCTGTGCTGGCCTGTGTGCAGGAGAGGTGAAAAATGGGCTGAAAGAGCGTCCATTTGAGGATGAGAGGTGGGCACTGGGTGAGTAAAGGCATACCAAACTAGTGGACAGCCAAAGAGCAGATGTCACATAAACACAGAGGTTGTGACACCATGGGGTGGAGGAAGAGGCAGTCACAGCCACAGATCAGCAAGGAGAGCGAGATGGAGGCACTGTGGGAGAGGCTAGATGACCAACCAGCTGTCAAAGTGGCCATCCAGCAATCCACAGCCTGGACATCCCTGTGGAGTTTGCCTTCCCAAAGTGTTTTCTCTTCTTTTCCACCCAGGGAAGTCATCCTCTTTTCAGGCATGCTGTGGAGGGTGGAGCTACAAGAGGAGGCAAGGAAGGGGATGGAGCAGCATTGAGCTTTTCTGTGACCAACAGCAAAAAAGGGCCGAGTGATTTAATCTGGCATTTGTTATCCTCCACATCTGGCCCTTTCTGTCTTGTCACAGTTCCTGGTGCTCAAAGCCAACGCAGCACCTGCCTGGTACATTCCCACCTCCAAACCTTGACTCATGCTGCCAGCTGAGCTCAAAGTACCTTCTCTACCCGATCCACCTCTTTACCTCCATCTGTGAGGTCCAGATTAAGGGCCCTCTCTTTCATGAAGTCTGATCCCCCCAGTAGAAATAATTCACGCCCTCCTCTGAGCCACCTAATGCTCTGAGTTTCCATTAGAGTTGACACTACTTTCTACCCAAGTATGCAGTTGTTTCTGTGTAAGTCTTTAGGTCCTGGGTGTGTGAACTTCTGTAGGTCCTTGATGCCTAGAGTCAGGACCAGCCTACCCTAGTTGCTCAAGAGAGGTTGCTTGGACTAAAACACCAGTCTCTTCCCTCTTGGGGAAATTGGTCTTTGATTTCGTGTCTCTCCCACTAGAGGCCCTAGTATCAATGATGCAGGCTAATGGCCCACCAGAACAAACCATACCACGCCCTGTGGTGACATCAAACACAGCTCAAGGGACTAGGGCTCCCAATTTCCCTCAA
>PVLC010035185.1:0-16479 GCA_004027655.1 Graphiurus murinus | reverse complement strand
GGGCGTGGTGGCGCACGCTTGTAATCCCAGCATTCGGGAGGCTGAGACCGGAGGATCCGGGTTCTCGGCCAGCCTCAGCTACCTAGTGAGGCACTCCACAACTTAGTGAGACTCGGTTTCAAAATAAAGAATAAAAAATAGGGCTGGGGGTGTAGCTCAGAGGTAGAATGCCCCTGAGTTCAATCCCCAGTACCGCAAAAAAAAAAAAAAAAAAAAAAACCAAAAAACCCAAAAACGCACACACACACAATGAGGTACCATTTTGTACCCACAAAGATGGATAAAATTAAAAAAAAAAAATGAACTGGGAGGAGTAGTGCATGCTTGTTATCTCAGTATGCTGGAGGCTAAGATAGGATTGCAGGTTCAAAGCCAGCATACAGTAACTTAGCTAGATCCTATTTTTTTTTAAAATATAGATATTTTAAAAAATAGATTTGGGGGTATAGGTCAGAGGTGGAGAGATCTTGGATTTACTCTCGAGTGCCACCAAAACCCAAAAATAAAAACCAATGCCCCTCCCACAACCAGAAAATAACAAGTATTGTGAGGATATGGAGAAATTGCAACTCTTGTACACTATCGGTGGGACGTAAAATGGTGCAGCTGTTAGAGAAAATAGTGTGGTGGTTCCTCAAAGCAGTTAAATATAGAATTATCATGTGATTCAGCAATTCTACTTCTGGGTATATACTCAAAATATTTAAATGCAGAGGCTCAATGGAGTATTTGCACATCCGAGTTCATGGCAACATTATTCACAGCAGTCAAAAGGTGGAAGCAACCCAAGTGTCCATTGACAGATGAGTGGATAAACAAAATTGGGCTATTCATGCAATAGGATATCATTCTGTCTTTAAAAAGAAGGAAATCCATCCAGATGTGGTGGTGCACCCTGGTACCCCTAGTACTTGAAAGACTGAGGCAGGAGGATGGCAGGTGTGTGGCCAGTCTCAGCAACTTAGGGAGGCCTTGTTTAAAAAAATAATAATAAAATAAATAGGGCTGTAGGGGTAACTCAGAGCCATAGTGCATGCTTGTTATCTCATTACTTAGGAAGCTGAGATAGGAGTCCCTGGGTTCAATCTCCTATCACTCACCCCCCCCACACACACACACACAGAAATTCTGATGCATGTTATAACCCTGGATAAACCTTGAGGACATTATGCTAAGTGAAATAAACCGATCACACAAAAGACAAATACAGCATTATTCCCAATTATATAAGTACTTAGAAGAGTCAAACTTATAGAAAATGTCGAATGGTCATTGCCAGAGAACAGGAGAGAGGGACAGGATATGGAGAGTTAATGTCGAGTGGTTATGGAGTTTCAGTTTGGGCTGATGAGAAAAGTCCTGGAGACAGGGGGTGTTAATAGTTGCACAACCATGTAAATGTTTTCAACACCACTGAACTTAATAAGGGCTGAAATGGTAAATTTTGTATTATATACATTTTATAATAAAATTATCTTTACAAATCTCAGGGTTGGTTTCACAATTTGGCTACTGTATATTGTGCTATAATAAACATGGTATAATAAATATGCATGCATCACTATAGTATTCTAACTTTAATTAATTTGGGAAGATGCCAAGGTGATAGAGCTGGGTAATATGGTGGTTCCATTCCTAGTCTTTATAGAAACCTTCATACTGAGCTCCATAGTGGTTGTACTGTGCTAATTTACAATCCCACCAAGAGTGCCTAAGAGTTCCTATTTCCCCACATCCTTGCTAGCATTTATTATTGTTTGTATTCTTGATGATTGCCATTCTAACTGGAGTTAGATGGAATCTTAGCATAGTTTTGATTAGTATTCCCTGATTGCTAATGATGTTGGACATTTTTAATGTATTTTTGGTCAATTGTATTTCTTCTTTTGAGAAGTATCTAGTTCAAATGCCCATTTTTAATTTTTTTTTTCAGTGTTGCCTTTTGAGTCCATATCTGAAGGTATCACTGCCAATCGAGGGAGGAGAGGCGAATGGGGTGTGATGCAGGGGAAATACACCAGGTGCTGTGTGCATGTATGTTTAGTCACTTTGAATCTTACTATGATGTATAATTACAAGGCACCAATAAAAGCGTTTTATTAAAAATCCCAAGGGAATGGGCTAAAGCAAGCCTCCTTGCAAAGCCAGGGTAGGAAAGCCCCTGCCCCATGTCAGGCGGGGCGAGGAGGGTACTAATGTAGCCAGGTCGGGGGTATACCCCAGAGGTTGTCCTTCATGTCTTGTCCCATTTGAGTCACAGTTACAAAAGGCAAGTCACTTGGATGCACCTTACTGTCACACGTTCTTCCCATAGAATCAAAATGATGCCAGTTCGCTTCCTCTTGTTGATCAGGAGTGTGTGTGAGGTGAGCCTATTACATGTGATTACGAGTACTGGGACTTTGGGACATGGTTCCAGCAGTCAGTGTGGGCTGGCTGGCCTGTCTTTTTCCATTTCTTTGGGGAGACGTAGGTTCTTGCCGAGTCCTGCTCAACCCCTCCCACTTCCCTCATTGCCTGCCCCTTCCAGGGCTCAGCTGGTTCTGAGAATTCCCAGAGAGGGTCCTGTCAATTGCAAGTGGTCCTTTGGGGCTTTCTGCTTCTGCCCAGTCCCGGCCCCAGCTGGCTACCGCAACACTTCCACCACTGAGGCACTGACTCTGTGTAAGGCTAGAAATGCAGGTGGGAGCCCATGCCTGCCCCACAGGCATCTGCTGCAAGGCATCCCTCTTAACTTTTTCTGCTTTGGTCCCTGAGGGAGGAGGTGAGAATGGAGTGGTCTTTCTTGGCCACATGAGTTGTACAGGGGGCTTCTTTGAGCTTCTGATGCTCTACAGAACAAAGCCCCTCCACCAGTTTTTATTAATAAGTATAGAGCTTAGCATAATAGTCCTGCTACCTCACCTAGACAGAGGGCCATCAGCTGGACTGCATAAGGACCCAAGGTCCCCATTCTCTCTCATATAGAATGAGGCCTGGTGGTGCAGGCCTGTAATTCCAGCAACTTGGGAGACTGAGACAGGAGGATCACAGGTTTTATTTCAGCTTTAATAACTTAGTTAGGCCTTCAGAAATGTAGTAAAACCCTGTTTCAAAATAAAAAATAAGATTAAAAAGGCTGGGTGTGTAGTTTGGAAGTAAAATGCCTCTGGGTTCAACCTCCAGTACCAATAAAACAAACAAACAAACAACAACAACAAAAAAACCCAAAATGAAGCACAAGGATTTCTGTTCTAGTGCTCAGAGGTCCTCTGATCCCCATGCAGAGATCCCTGGCAGGCCCACCTCTCCTTCCCTCCAGAGAGGCTGAGGGACTTCTGATCTGCAGGTGAAAGTGAAGCCATTCTCATTCAATAACACGTGCAAGATTGTTTAATATGAGAAAATAATCAAAATTCAAGAAAAACCCACTTCAGTGTACAAAATCAGTAATATTAAGGCCACACATCCCAGGGAATTTTCCTGCACCAGAGAGGGGTTAACAATATCAATTAAAAGCAGAGAATAATGCAATTTCAAGAAAGAGAAAACCCCAACCTCCAGACAGGAGCTGGGAGCTCCCGGCAGTAGCCTCTCTGTGTCGTGCTCAGAAAGATGGTCCTAGGCAGGGTGTCTACTCCAGGGGTGGGACCTCAGAGAGACACCTCGGTCCTTTTTTCATTTCATGGGGGTGGCTGCCTGGAGTTCGTGTGGACTCACTAGGGTTAGCCTTGTGGCAGTTGGGCTCCAATGTCCTCTTAAGCCAATTTTTCCTGGTGTCTTGGCCTCCTAAAGTCTGAGAAGCAAAGTATTACATTAAATATCACAATAATTTCCCCATTCCTGAGATACAAGCTAAGAAGAACAAAGGAGAGAAGGTTAAAGGGTGGGGGAGGGAAGTTGAGGGAGATTCTCCCATCCATAAGCACCACAGATGCCTAACTTCTCTCTTACATCCAGTGCCTGGGTGACGGTCACTGGGGCTCAAGCTAATCCACCTGCCACATGCATCATTATTCCCATGCAGTGAGCGGCTTCCATCCAGTACGGCAGCTGAAGCCACAGGTGGCTCTTGAGCACTTTCAACATGGCTAGTCCAAAATGAGATGTGTTACCATGTAAAATGCACACAGGATTTGAGGCCTTTGCCTACAAAGAATGTAAAATCTCCCATCTCCCGTCAGTCATTTTATATCATTAACATGTTGAAATGGTAACAATTATTGGGCTCAATAAAATGCATTATAACAATTAATCTCACTTGTCAGATTTTACTCTTTTTTTTTTTTTTTTGGTACTGGGGATTGAACTCAGAGGCATTCTATCACTGAGCTACACTTCTAGCCCTATTTTATTATTTATTTATTTTGTGGTACTAGGGATTAAACCCAGGAGCATTCTACTACCACGTTACATCCCCAGCCCTATTTTATTTTTATTTTGAAACAGGGTTTCACTAGGTTGATGAGAGTCTCATTACTTGTTGAGGCTGTCCTCAAACCTGTGATCTTCCTATCTTAACCTCCCAAGTACTGGGAATACAAGCATGTACCACCATGCCCAGCTTATCTTTTTTTTTGAAACAGGGTCTTACTAAGTTGCTAAAGGTTTTGTTAAGTTGCTGAGGCTGGCCTTGAATCTATGAGCCTCCTGTCTAAGCGTCCTGAGTACTGGGATTATAAGTGTGCACAACAGCACCTGCTGAATTTTACTTTATTAACACAGCCATTAGAAAATTTAAAATTGCATGTACGACTCACATTGTCTTTCTGTTGGCGGGCACTTTTCTAGATCAGCAGCACCACCTGGGAGCTGGTTAGAAATACAGACTCTTGGGCCCCAGTCCAGGCCTTTGGAATCAGAAACTCTGGGAGCAGGGCCAGCCGTCTGTTTGAACCTTCCCCAGGTGATTCTAAGACATGCTAAAGTCTGAGAACCAGGGCTCTGACTAGAGCCACTCTATCTCAACCAGTTCTGAAGTCACTAGTTATTGGGTTGAAAGCATTTACCATGAAAGGAAATGAATAAAAAAGGGAAGAGCCAGCTGGTATCTGTGAACAAATGCTAGGGCATTAGTTTGACAACTACTGAGCCTGAAAGTGTGTCTTATTAGTGCTGCTGAACACCTTTTCTTTTAATTGCAGTTAACTGCAGGAAGGGCAGAAGGTAGAAATTAGCTGCGGGCACTGTATGGCACTGGGAAACTGCAGCAGTGATTTGGGCTATCTGGGGTTGCTCTGGGTTCCCTCCTTGTCTTTCCATTCTTTGGATCATCCAGCTTCCGATCTTTGTTTCTTCACCCATTTGCAGCCACATTCAGTGGACTTGACTGCAGAGTTGGACCTTCCCTTTCCATTGCTTCCTGGGGCAAGGGCTCATGCCCATTCTCCCCACTTCTGCTCCTGGATGCACTTGAATGGGTGATGATTGTTGAGTAACCCTGTGAACTTTGTTGAATTCTCTTCATTCTGCTTAGGTAGGAAAGATGCAGAAATGTGGAGAAGAATAAGCTGGGGAAGAGTGCTAAGTTATTAGTGGTTTCTGAAAACTACTGTAGTTGAGAATGTGTTGCAGAGAATGAAAAACTCCATCCCTCCTTTTATTTCTTTTGGGAGAAAAGTTCTTCCTAGAATCAATAAAAGGGGTCTTTATTTGACTTCTGCATTTGGTTTTGATGAGGCCACATGCATCTGAGCAAATTATTTACCTTCTCAGGGATTTTAACTCTTGATCCACAAAACAGAATTGCTGGTTTCCAATGTTACCTGCAGGCTCACAGCATACTTTCTGTTATTGCACGTGTAGGAGCTGAGTAGATATAGTACAATGGTCAAGGAGTCTTGTACTGATGGAAATATAACTGGGGTCTTTTTGAACCTTGAAAACCTCATTTGTAAAATGGCGATAATGTCAATGTCAATTTTCAATGTTGGCTGTAAGTCTTGTGGCCAAATACATGTAGGAATTTGCACTTCTTTGGGTTTTTAGGTTATGCCCATATCATAAACAATATTATGTTCCTAGTGGGGTCTAAGCATCATGTAAAAAGTTAAACATAGGAATATTCCCTTTAAGTGGGATTTTAAAATGGATTATAAATAGCTTCATATTGGTTTAGGTTATGTTTTGCTGTTAAATGAGTTTTAAAAAATCTGTGTTTAGATCTTTTGGTTAAATACCAAATATTTTTGATAAGAGGTTGTGGACTTTGGTAGTGATAGCTGTCTGAAATAATTGCATCAACTTAGATTAGATAATGTACAGCTTTGGTTTATTTTGGAAGGCCAAGTAATGTCCTGGACTGGGATAAGATTCCAGAGTTCATGGATGTCAACTTTTTACAGTTAATATAGGTGCCAGCTACCTAAGGGGGCTGAACTTCAGTGTTCAAAAGTATATATGGACATATCCAGGTATCTGTGCTTAGTGGTATGGCTTTAAAAAAAAGAAGAAAAATATTCCAACTCACATTCACCTTTGAATCTGGTTGCATGCTAACTTGCCATGCCATTTTCCTTCTTTGAAAGTAGAACACAAAGTCATTGCAAAACCCACAACAATTCCATAGTCGTGATGATGATTAGATGTGATATGATATGCAAAGCAGTAATCAGAGTATGGTCCTTAACAACTCAATAAATGTGAACTATGTATTATATTGTTATTATAACTATAGATGTTGATAAAAAGCAGCACTGCCTACTTTCTGCCAATAGAAAGGCTTTTATCAAAAGTTGTTCCTTAAGTTTTAAAACATTCTTAGCAATGGAGGAAATAATATTCTTGCATTTTTGAAAAGCTTAGCTCAGGCTTTCCCCCTGGCTTTATTTCAGGACCCTTGGTCAAGTCACTTTAACTCGGCAATGGCTAATTTTATGTGTCAACTTGGCTGGGCCACAGTGCTCAGTTATTTGCTCAAACATGATTCTGGGTGTTTCTCTGTGGGCAATTTTTTGATAGGATTAACTTTTAAATTGTTGAACTTAGAGTAAAGCAGGTTGTCTTCCATAGGTGGGTAGGCTTCATGTAGTTAGTTGGGGTCTGACTAGAAGAAAAGACTGACACCCTTCCTCTCCTAGCAAGAAGGAATTCTGCCAGCAGATGGCCTTTGCCTGCCTGGAACTGCAATATTGGCTCTCTCTGGTCTCCAGTTTGCTGGCCTGTCCTGCAGACCTTGGACTTCCCAGCCTCCACAACTGTGGGAGCCAATTCAATTTCTAAAATCAATTCCTCTTTCTCCCTGACATGGGTATACACACACACACACACACACACACACACACACACACACACTGTCTGTCTCTCTCTGTCTCTCTCTGTCTCTCTCTCTCGGCTTTGTTTTTCTAGAGAACCCTGACAAATATGCTTTTCTTGACCTGACCTTATTTTGGTTTCTTAATTTATAGAATAAGATAAGAGAAGATAATTTTCAAAGTTTCATCCAATGGTGTGAGAAGTTATTTGGGTTTAAACAGCTGGATTTGGTGTTTGGAAGCTGTTTAGGCTGACTCAGACTTAGCCAGTTGAGAGGATGGGGTAAGGAGAGGGGCAGGCCTTGGGAGAGGGGCAAAGATGATGAGTTCAGTTTGGAGCTGTGGAGGCTGTGGAGATCTACACGGAGGTGTCCAGGGGCCATTTGGACTAGGCTTAGTCAGAGAATGACGGTGCTTCACAGAAAGATGTTAACAAACACAGAAAGTACCTGCTGCACAGAGCAGAGTTCTCGAGTTCTCGTGGGTGGTCCAGGTGGGAGGATCAGCTTTGTGTAATCAGATCCTAGAGGGAAGCCAGGAATGGGCCCCTCCCCTTGATGGAGTGAAGTTCCACTCCCGGTGTCCTGGAGACTATGGCCCCAGTGCCAGCCTCCTTGCCAGATGCAAATTTGCATAGTTTACTCCTTATACAAATAAGGACACAACATTTCCTGAATGTTTACTGTGTCCCTTGATGAATCTTGGTGACTGTCCTAAGCATAAGATCCTCTAACCAGACCTAGCCTCAAGTTCACCTGACATCTGCTCCTGCAGAGCCCAAGGCTCAGGTGGGAGGTTTGAGCAGGCAAGGGTTATTATCATCCCCTTTGTTAACAGTGACAAGGACAGTAGCTGAGTTTGCTGGTACTTCTTTAGCATCCATCACTCCTGCACTGTGCACCACAGGGATCTGCTGGCCCCATGTAATTAAGCAAATTAAAATTGAATTAAAATGAATTAACATTAGTCTGCATGTATCACTATAGTATTCTAACTTCAATTCTTATGGAAAGATACTGAAGATAGCTGGGTTCTGTGGTGGTTCCGTTCTTAGTCTTTGGAGGAACTGACCTCCATACTGGTTGTACTGATTTATAACCCTACCAATAGTGTATAAGAGTTCCTATTTCCCCACATCCTCGCCAGCATTTATTATTGTTTGCATTCTTGGTGATTGTCATTCTAACTGCAGTTAGATGGAATCTTAGTGTTGCTTTGATTAGAACTTTCCTGATTGCAAATGGTGTTGAATACTTTTTTTTATAATCTGTTGGCCATTTGTGTTTGCAAGAAAAATGGATGAAACTAAAGAATATTATGTTAAGTGAGATCATCCATTCTTAGAAAGTCAAGGGTCACATGTTTTCTCTTATATGTGTAAGCTAGAGAGAAAATAGGAAACAAAAGGGACTTCAGATAAATGAGGAGAGACCAGCAGTCAGCCAATGGGTGGTAGTCAACCACGAGTGTGCAGGAAATCTCTTTTATCCCAGGTAAAAAGAAGGAGAAAAGGGGAGGAACTCAACATAGACATAGAGACCCCAGAAGGGCACAGTGACTGAGAACATCTAGTGAGCAGAGTCAATTGCAAGTGTCCCTGCGATTTGGTGGCGTGTGCTTGGTCTTTGGAGGGCCAGTTTCAATGCAGTGGAGGGGGAGAGAGACAGATTCCAGGGCTTTGAGGAGTGAATGGGTGATAAGGGAGAGGAAGAAAGAGACAGAGGGGGAGTCCGGAAAGGACATGAGATCAAAAGACAAGACAGTTTTAGGTTTGAAAACCTAAAACTACAGACTAAGGTAAAGCCCATAAGTGGGAAGTAGGCTAGGAGTAATTTCAGGGTGGGAAGGCAGCCCCGAGACACTTATCCTGCCTGAAGAGGGCATCCTCACTCTGTACCAATTGACCATGACTGGGGTGCCATATCAGCTTTCTGGAGTCCAAACATCTCTATTTTTATATGATGTCTGTCAACAGATGAATTGATAGCAAAACTATGGTATATTCACACAATGGGATTTTTCTCAACCATAAAGAACAAAATTATGTCATTGCGGGAAGATGGAGGGAACTAAAGAATAGTATGCTAAGTGAGACCAGCTAGACTCGGAAAGTGAAAGGTTGTATATTTTTTCTCATATGTAGAAGCTAAAGAGAATTTGGGAAACAAACAAACACAGACCTTAAATAAATGAGTAGAGATTCCAGTAAAATAGTGGAAGGGGATAAGGGAGGGAGGTGATGGAGGGGAAGGAGATTTGATGAGTGAAACAGTTTAAATAATGCTATGTACATATAAGAAACTATCAGCACTAATCTCAATAGCATATATGGAGAGGGAGAGGGAGATGGATGGGATGTGGAGGAAAACACATCAAGTGCTGTGTGCATGTTTCTATTACACTGAACCACGTTACAATACATAATTAGAATGCACCAATAAAATTATATACAATATTTTTAAACAACAGTGTACTCTTTCCATTAAAAGCAAACATCCTGTTAAAGAACAATGTGAATATATTTCATACTTCAATAATGTACATTTTAAAATGGCTAGAAAGAGACCAGGTGTGGTGGTGCATGCCTATAATCTCAGTACTTGGGAAACAGAGATGGGAAGATCACAGGTTTGAGGCCATTCTCAGCAACTTAGTGAGACTTCAGCAACGTAGCAGGATCCTGTTTCAAAATAAAAAAAAATAAAATAGGTCTGGGGGTATAGCTCAGAGATAGAATGGCTCAATCTCTAGTACCTCCCTCCCCCAAAATAGGCTAGAAAGGTAGATTTTACCTTATGTGTTTTTTACTAACCAATCAAATAACCAATCAACCAAACTAAAGCATATATCCCTGAGCCATTTGAGCACATAAGCTGTGAGTTTGTGACTCTGGGCCTGGGCAGTAGGTTCTGCATGACTATACTCTGGTTGTGAAGTAGAAAGCTAAAGATCAGGCCACAGCATAGAACAGTGAGGTTAGGACATGCAGAGGAGGGACCCAGGCATCAGAGTTCTCTAAAATGAACATGTGATTCCAAATGTACAGGCACACTGAGGGCCTCTAGAGGAAGCTAGCTGGGTCATTAGTGAGGTTCCTGTGTCCACTGCACTCTGGCAATGTTAGTGGGAAGATGAAATAGAGCGTGGAGTCAGGAAGGAGAACATTGGGACTTGTGTAGGAGCTTCTGGGACTAAAGAGACGAAAGTCAAGATGTGGAAAGGTTATTTTTCAATTTAGGTGCATGAGGATCCTGTAGCCAGTATCTTAGGCATGAGGATCACCATGGCCGATATCTTAGCTCAGCTCTTCTTTGATTTCTCCAGTTGTAAACTGGGGAATGACACAGGCATCTACCTAGCTACACTAGCATGTCTTCATGTTTCTGCAAATCTGTTTCGTTCTTGGTGTTTATTTGTACAGATGTGTTGTAAAGCAAAAGTGCCAGTCTTGTTAGTGATGACCTCTTAGGAATCAATTCACCTTTCTATTTCTATCCTTATATAACTTCTATACCCAAGAAGTTATTAGTTCATTTTGAAGAACACAGAAAAATCTGAGAAATGGATTTATGAACAAATAGATCAATTAGAAAAAAGATTTAAATTAAATATAAAGAGCTACCAACGTGTTTAGTAAACTGAACATGACCAAAATATTTATTGAACACAGTTATTTTAAATAGTAAAATTCACTTTTCATCCCCAAGTGTTTAAAGCCCATTATTTACCAAATATTCCAAGAAGTGCCTTTGCCTGAGGCATTTCTCAGAGGGAATATTTTTATTAAGAGGGAGTATATTTATGTGTACTAAAAATTAGAGAAGGTTTTGAATAATTCAGGGGGGAAATGAGCCTCCATTTCCCCCTTGAATGTAATGTAGTTTGAAGTGATGTAAGCTCATGTCTAAAATATTAGTTTAATAAGAGAGCAGGCCCCTTTGCAGCCAGGAGCTGCTGCTCATTCAGCTTCTCCTGTGATTGCAAGACACCTCGGCAGCACTTGGATTCAATTGCTTTTGGACTGGCCTCTAATCAAGAGATGCAAATGCTTTCTTGTCCACAGTTTCACTGCTTAGACTTGTCTGCAGAGGGAGATTTATATTGATTCCCTATAATTTAAGATGCTCCATTGGGCGTGCTTGATAATGTTGCTGAGGCTGGGAGTACTCTGGGGTCAGAGGGGGGGTTAAGATTCTGCATGGGGTCAGCTGTTGGGATGAGGAGCCTGGGAGTGTAGGCAGCCTCAGGAGATCGTTGCTTAGTAATGTGGACCTTTGGGGGTGAATTCTCATCTCACCCAAGACCTAAGCAGGTAAAGAAGCTTATGAAAATGATGCCGAGCTAGCAGGGCCTTTTTAGATAAGGGATAAAATGTATGGGAAAACATTAGGAATGCACATGTGGTTCAGATAAACAGCTGAGAAATTAAAAACAAGTTGGCCTGGCTAACCGAATCCCTTGCCAGCTTCCCGAACTCAGAAAAAGATCCTCCGGTAAACTCCTGGAAGTCAGAGGTCACAGGTGCGAAGCAGCTTACATTTGGCCTGTTGGTGACAGGGACGGAGTCATCCCTGAACCTTCATCACGATATGGGGAAGGCTGAGTCTTCTGCTTGAAGGTTCTGCAGGAGCCAGGTAAGGGGAGGCTGATTGGAAGGGGGAGGATGATAGCAGCCTCTTTGCACCATCTCTTGGTGCAGTGTGAGGGGTGAGCATGAGGTGAGGGGTGAGGACGGGGACACCAGTGCTCCTCCTAAGGAGGGCTGCTGATGGCTCTGTGCAGGATCGCTGGGATATCAGTGTGGGTCCTGTGCCCACTGCACTGTGGGTACATCAGCCACCATAGCACCTGCTGCTCGCTACTGTGTAGAACCACTGACTGTCAATGCCGGCTCATCTCATCTTCCACCTGAGCCATACCCCTTGCCCTTTTTTATTTTTATTTTGAAACAGGGTCTTGCTACGTTGCTGAGGTTGGCCTCTAACTTGAATCCTACTGTCTCAGCCAAGTACTGTGATGACAAGTGTGTGCCACTGCACCCAGTGATGAAAGGGTTTTATGATTGCTTAAGAGTTTGGATTTTGCTGTAAGTGCAGCATCTAGGCACAGGGACATCCCTCTGTTCGTGGACCTCAGGCCTACAGTCTGTTACCTCCGAGATGTCACAGGGTCACCTTGCGTCAGCCAGCTTGCTACCTGTCTCTGTACCTAGGAACTCCTGCATCCTAGGAGCGAGCCTGGGCCTGGTGATAGCTGTCCCTTCTCTCTCAGGCCCTGTGGCGAGGAAGCCTGCTCTAGGAAACACAGCCCTCTCTCCTTTGTGAGCCGGGGCAGTTAACTTTAGAGCAATCTCTTGGCCTCCCTGCTCTTCTCTGTGGGTCTCACAGAGGTTCCTCCTCCAGCCTTTTCTCTTTCGTGGGTTTAAGCATTTTGAAAACCAAAATCAGGAAGGAATATGTCTTACTGGTGACGAGTTGCCAGGCTGCAGGAACAGGGAGACACCGAGCTCACCTGGGGGACGCACAGAAAAGGAAAAGGGAGGAAAGAAACATTAATATTTCAACAAATGGTTTTCCATGGTGGCACGCTGATGCTACTATTTGGATTCAGAGCCAAAAGGGAGCACAAATGTGGAAAGAGAGGGAGTGGATGGGGAGCCTGGATTGGCCTAGTGCCCACTGTTGGGAGAGAAAGAGAATGGGCTGTGGGATCAGAGGCATTTTCTGATGGCTGTTCACAGATGAAACAGTGAGATGTTAGCAGCGTTACACACTGTGAGTGGATTCCATGCTTGTATTTATAGGAAGGTGCTAAGAAATATTTCTTTAATGGCAGTATTTTCAGTGTTTTACTGCCTCCTCCAATAGCTTGGATTATGCTGGTCATTTCTAGAACTTGGTTTGGATGCCTCTCTTCTGTTCCCCAAGGCCCTTAGAAGATTCTAGCTAGTCTTGGTTGCTCTTATTTTTAATTTTTTTTATTGTGGTAAAATACCATGTGACATAAAATCTTCAGTATATTCAAGTCTTATTTTTATTTCAAAATTATACTTGAATTTATAACTGCATAGTTGTATCCTTTCAATATTTGTACTATCATGTCTTGTCATATAGAATTCAGTATTCATTCTTTTTTAAGTTCAGTTGTACTTTATTTTACAGAGAAAATTCAGAACATATATTAATTGTTGTTAAATAAAGAAAATAGCCTTGTTTTTTACTAATAGTAAATACATGTGTTTTAAGGTTGATAATTATTTATAATAAATATTGCCCAAAACGTATAATGACTCACCAAGTAGAACCAATGCACATTTCAGTTTAGCAATTCAAAGTAAAATACAAATTTCACTTAGGCTTTTGATTATAATATATTATATATAATACATGTGTATATATATATACATACTTTATACTAGTTAGTATTGTTAGGTCATTTCAAAATTAGAATTATACTTCTGTATTTTCATGGTTCTAATAAATTAGAACATGCCACTTTGGGATAGTCAGAGATATACTCAATGAATTCCAAGGTGGATATCCAAGGAAGAAAAGCAAGTGGTAAGTTTTAATTTGGAATCAGATGACCAAGACTTGAATGTGCACTCCTATGTCTTCTCTGCACTTGGAAAGAAATTATGGTTTAGAATCCATTTTGTCAACTTCAAATGAAACTGTGAATGCCTACCTCTTTCTATGAGAATTTAATATATTATTGAATGGGAAAGAGTATCCTCATGACTTTTAAGTGGACAGCTCAGTACCATTTAGTACATTCACACTGTTGTGCAACTGTCACTGCCATCCATCTCTAGAGCTCTTTTCATCTTGCAAAACTGGACCATTAAACAACACTAGAGCACCACAAACTTAGGATATTAAACATGATCACCATTAAACAATTACTCCTTCCCATCCCCTTGTGCCTGGCAACCATCATTCTGTTCCATCTTGTATGACAGAACTCTTGGTACTGCATGTAAGTGGAATCATACAGTATTTGTCTTTTTGTGATTGACTGAATTCTCTTAGCACGATGTCCTCAAGGTTCACCCATGCTGCAGCATGCATCCGGATTTCATTTCTTTTTAAGGCTGAATAATATTCTATTGTATGTGCATACCACATTTTGTTTATCCATTCATCCATCAGTGAATATTTGGGTTGATTCAATGTTTTAACTATTGTGACTGACACTGCTACGAATGTGGGTGTGCCAATATCTCTTCAAGAGGCTAATTTCAATTCTTCAGGTTCGTGTATGAAGAAGCTGCCCATTCTCTCTCTTATTGACACTGCCCATGGGATAGCTTTTTCCCACCCTTCCACTTTCAACTTAGTTGTAGCTTTGGATCTAAAGTGAGTCTCTTTTAAACAACATAGAATTGGATCATGTTTCTTTTTTCTTTTAATCTCTTTTAATCAAAGCCCTTAATCCATCTGCATTTAGAGTAATTCATGATAAAGAAGGATTTACTCCTGTCATATAGCTATTTGTTTTTTACATGCTGTATGGCTCTTTTGTTCATTATTTCCTGCATTAGCTTTTTGTGTTTAGTGTCTTTTTTTGTAGTCAAACAATTATAGTTGTTTTCCCTGGGGTTACCATAGGGATTATGTTTAACATACAAAATTTATTGCATGCTAATTTGAATTTATATCATATTAACTCCAACCACACATAAAATATTGCTTTCTATTTTGCTCCATCCCCATCACTTTTGTCTGTTGATGTCACAGAATTACATCTTTAAACATTGTATGCCAAAGTGCATAAATTAATAGTAATTTTTAATGCTCTTATTTCTTAAATTATGTAGAAAAGAAAATGTTGAGTTACAAACCAAAGCTATAATAGTACTAGCATTCATGATGGCCTGTGTATTCTTGATTGTGATCATTATGTCTTCATACAGCTTTGAGTTGCTGTCTAGTATTTTGTCATTTCAAACTGCAGGACTCTCTTTAGCATTTCTTTAAGGGAAGATATAGTGGTAATTAACTCTCTTGACTTTTGTTTATCTGGGAATTTTAAGATATGCCCCTCACTTTTGAAGCACAGTTTTGCATATGTAAGATTCTTGTTTGATAGTATTTTTCTCTTAGCACTTGAGATATATCATCAGCCCATTGCCTCTGGCCGCCAATGTTTCTGATGATAAATTTGCTAATTATCTTCTCGAGAATCTTTTATATGTGACAAGTCACATTCCCTTACCATTCTCAAAATTCCTTTTGACTTTGGTGCCCTATAATTTAATTATAATATATCTCAGTATAAGTCACTTTGGGTTTATCTTACTCAGAATTTGTTGAGGTGTGTGTGTGTGTGTGTGTGTGTGTGTGTGTGTGTGAGAGGGGGGGGGGATATTGTGAATTGAACCTAGGGGTGCTTTATCATCCAGGTCTTTTTTAAATTATTATTATAAAACAGAGTTTCACTAAGTTATTACATACTGGCTTCAAACCTGTGACCCTTCTCTTTCAGCCTCTCAAATATTGGGATTACAGACATATGCCACTGTATCTGGCTTGTTGAATATCCTAAATATCTATATTCAGCACATTCCTAAAGTTTGGATAATTTTAGGTTATTATTTCTCATATATTCTTTTTGTCCCTTTCTCCTTTCTCTTTCTAGAATTCCCACAATGCATATGTTCATAAACTTGATGGTGTCCCACAGGTTTCTTAGGCTCTCTTCACTATTTATTATTATTATTATTATTATTATTGCTTTCTGTTCCTCAGACTCGATAATTTATATTTTAGTCACTTTAAATTTACTGATTATGTCTTCTTTCTGCTCAAATCTGCTTCTGAATCTCTCTAGTGAGGTTTTATTTTATTGTAGTTGCCAGTTTCAGAATGCTTTCATTTCATTTTAGGTTTTCTGTCCTTAGGGAGTATGCTTTCTCCATTTTATTTCCATCCAGGCAGTGTACCAGCAGTGATGCTCAGGTGGGCTTTATTCTTTTTTTTTTTTTTTTTTTCGGTACTGGGGATTGAACCCAGGGGCATTCTACCTCTGAGCTACACCCCAGCCCTATTTTTTTTTTTTTTTTTTTTGCGGTACTGGGGATTGAACTCAGGGGCATTCTACCTCCGAGCTACACCCCCAGCCCTATTTTTTATTCTTTATTTTGAAACCGAGTCTCACTAAGTTGCGGAGTGCCTCACTACGTAGCTGAGGCTGGCCGCGAACCCGGATCCTCTGGTCTCAGCCTCCCGAATGCTGGGATTACAAG
>PVLC010035184.1:0-16418 GCA_004027655.1 Graphiurus murinus | reverse complement strand
CCCTCTTTGGGACCCTGCCCACACCGAATGTTGCAGCTCTAGGATCCCCAAACTCAGATATCTATCTACCTTCTCAGCTCAGCAAGACCACCAGGATATATTTGGGTTCTACATCCCTACACTATGGTTCAGAAAGTGCAGCCAGGGTCCAATCCTGGGAAATCACAGGGATCACTCTTTTCTTAGGAATCACAGTCCTCCTCAACCTATTATAAAATTCCTAAAACTACAGCTTCACAGAGTTTATCCAGTTAGGTATAACTGTTGATGTCAGGAGGTCTGAAGAAGTACCTATGATTCCAGCAATGTCACAGCAGAAGTCCACCTTAAAGCAATTTTATTTTATAGGGTAGATGGATTATTTTCTTCTCACTCCCAAATTCAAGTGTAGCTTAATCTCCACAATGAGTGATTGTGCCTTTTTTTTTTTTAAGCTTTAAAAGAAATTGCTCCAAAGAGGATTTCTAAGGTTCCCAATCTTACATTCTATTTTATCTTCCATCTCTTTGCAACTACTAGTGTTAAGTTGGAGCAAAGAATTTTGATTTTCAAAGTCTCTAAGTTCTGAATTAATAAATTTAAGACTGCAGACTGAAAAGACTGATATTAGAAGAAGTGCTGTATTTTTTTTTTCCTTTTCACGTTCAGATACATCTTTCTTCAAAGCAAGCTTATTTCAGGTAATATTAAGTCTAGTGGAAGAATAAACTTGAATCATATTTGATAGGAGCTTTGGATCTGTGATTCTCTCAGTCTTCTGTCAGCTTCATTCCTAGTTGACTTCTATTAGAAACATGACTTCCCTTAAGTTAGAAGCATTTCTAAGCTTTACATGTATGTTCTACTCCCTGATAGAAAGAGAAAGACCAGCTGGGTAGCAAAATTTTAATGAAAAGTCAGAGGTGAGACACACATTTGGCTTAATCTTGATCACATGTTCTACTTCTGAACTGTAGAAAAGGGAAGTACAACTGAATGTGTAGAAAGTAACCCTAGGGCTTATTAGTTATAACTATTCTATTGTTCAATGTTATATCACAAGCTCGTTTTAGTGTTTATAATTTTTTATTAATAGTGATTGCATTTAATCTGTAGATTGCTTTTGGTAGAAAGGCCATTTTAGTAATATTTATTCTACATAACCAAGAATAGCCAAATTATGGAAGCAGCGTAGGTGTCCATCAACAGATGAATGTATTATAAAAGTGTGGGATATACATATAATGTAATTTTACTCAGCCATAAAGAACAAAACCATGTCATTTTCAGGAAAATGGATGAAACTAGAGAATATTATTCTGAGTGAAATTAGCCAGTCACATAAAGTGAAGCGCTATAAGTTTTCTCTCATATACGGAAGCCAGGGAGAAATTGGAATACAAGAGAGACTGCAAGATAAAGGAGGAAAAACTCCAGTGGAGTTATGGAGGTGGTCTGGGAGAATGAGGTGTGTGTGTGGGGGGGGGGGGTAAATTCCAAATAGAATTTCAGCCTTTCAAAAATTGTTGAAAACAGTATATTGTAACAGAAAGGAAAACAATCTTTTCTATTGAAGTTTTAAGATCACATAGAAACTGGCAGGTTTCCATTTTGTACCTGTAGCTTAGGTATCCATTTTGTAACTTTTGTACGCTTTTTGTTAACTTTTGTCTATATGTTCTGCTCTGGGATTTACTGGTTTCATGTTTCTGCTTTTGTAAAATCTGCCCAGGGGACGCCAGCCAAACGGATTACATGGTGAAGTCTTACTCTAGCCAATGGGAGATGGCACAGAGGCCTATGCATTAGGGGTATAAAAGGCTGAGTGAACTGCCCATGGGGTGTACTTGCACCCTTCTGGGTGGAAGTAAATTGCTTTGCCAAGTTACTTTTGATGTCATGAGTTTTTTGGCTTTGGGGGGAGTTTTTTTGTGACTTCCCTAAAATCTGTTTCTAACATTATTAATCAGCCAAAGGACGCATAATGGAAATTTATTTGTAAAGGTTAATTTGTAATACATGTTAAAGATATGCAATCCCTTATCTTGTTATGTTTATTATTACCTGTAAATCACTATGTTTTGATAGATATGCAGAACTATTGCTCTGAAATTCTGTCTTACTAATTTGATACAAAATCCTTCTTCCCTCCTTATCCTCTTCTTTAATCCTACCTTCCATTCTTTGCTTTCCCTCCACATACCTCTGATAATATCACTGACTCAAAGGCATACATCGGTAAGATGGAAAGTCTTCAGTATTAACAATTCTATTCTGTCATAAAACCCTACAACTACATTAAATAAGAGTATAATTACTATAATCATATACCAACTGCATCCAACCAGTTTTATGCCAGAACCCTGTACCACATAATACAATACTATATTTTAACTTCATTAATGTTTCTAACCTAAATCTCATCATTTTACTTTATACCTATCCTTAATAGTCAAAGGAGAACTAAATCAGGTAATTTATAGAGAACACTTAGGACAATGCCTAGACAAAGTATTCAAAAAATACTAGCTGTCTTAAATGTTATAAGAAAAAACATATGTGTTTATTAACTTATAATTGGAAATTTTTAAAAATCTAGAATAAAAATTATAACAAAAAAAATCATTCAATGCAAAGCTATTCTGCTTCCTATTCCTGAATGCTATGTGGCCAGTTTACCTTGTGTATGGAACTATTTCCCAGAAAAAATAAACAAATAAAGGTTTTCCTAATCCCCTCAGGATTCAGGGGTACCCCTACTTAGGAATTTAGGATGAAAAATCAAATAATTTCTCATTGGAGTTATAAGAAATACAATAGGAGACTCTAAACTGTGTTCAAAAAAAGACATTTGGTGATTAGAAGAGCCAGAGAATTGAAATTTTTAGTCTATAATAAGCATTTTAAAAGAGTGAAATTCTCCTGGTCTTTTTGAACTACTTGATTCATCCTATTACTTTATTCAAATGATAAGAACAGCTGAAAATTGCACAAGATGAAATGTTTTGCATGAGGCCAAAGACTTTGTAACCCCGAGGAAGATTAAAGAGCTTTTTTCTAGAGGATCAACTTAGACAGACCCTGAAGTGTTTTCCTGGTCTTCTGACCTCAGACAGGGCTTTCTAGCTCAGCCTCCCACTGGGCTACTGGTTTCCACCTCTCACTGTGGGGCAGAATTAATTAGTGTCTCTGAAGCTCTTCCAAATGACTGTCCAAAGGATGTACATAACAGTGGCCCCTCAAGCATAATCATCCTGTCAACCTTTTTCTACCCATGGCCCATTTACATGGCTGGTGTTTTAATGCACATAGTCCCACAATAAATTTAGCACAGCAACATGCGACATGCTATTATTCTCCAGACAGAGCATATTTAACACTTTCTTTTGCAGATTAGCAGTCCTAAATTTACTCTTTCCTTCCTATTATTCAAAATATCCTCAGATTTTGGTATGCAACCTTAATAGAAATGTTTGCCTAAGCATTTGAAACACCAACAGCATCAGAACAATTTCCAGGCAAGGGCACCAAATGGGTGCCTGTCTGGATAGCAGATCACAGCTGTAAAGGGACTGAAGACTACTTCATGCAGACCATCCATCACATTCCCGTCTGGGGAACAGAGTGGGGAGTTTGTCGCCTCGGCAGCTCCTGGGAGAGCAGAGCCTATCAATCTAGCCATTTCAGCAATGTCCGCTCTGCCTTTCACTCTCCACTCGCCTTGCAGATCTGCAGCCTTTCTGCAGATGCTCCCTGCCCTTCCATCTGCTTTGGCATCTGTGATAGGAGCAGGAGAAGAGCTTCACAGCTGTGGCTTCCCTGGCCCAAGCCTCCAGGACCAATGCTGCAGATGCTCTAAGCGCAATATAATTGGGATAGTCTTTCAACCGCTGCTCACATGTTCCTTTTGAGTTATGCACAGAAGAAAATAAAATCCGCCACAAGTTATCCCAAAAAGGAAAACGTTTCCTCTTTATTCAAAGAGCCATAACAAATTGCCAAGATTTCTACTAAAGATGAGTCAAGTCACAGAGGGTCTCCTGTGGGGCAGGTAGGAAGAAACACACTGTGGTACCGGAGATAAGAAAATAAATGTAAATCAGAGCAATTTGATTTTGAAATTTTTAACTTTCTAACTTATGCGTGTGTGTTCATTTGTTTCCTACTGCTATAACAGAATACCACAGACTGGGTAATTAGTAAACAATAAAAATTTGTTTCATTTCTGGAGGCTGGGAAGTCTAAGGTCAAGGAACACCAAAGAATAAGAAGAAATGAACCCAGGCGCACAAGTCCTTTGGTATAGAGACACTAGTCCATTGGTGAGGCCCAAACCCTTGTGACCTAGAAACCTCTCCAAAGTCCGGGCCTCCCAACACTGTTGCAGCAGGATCCTGCTTCCAACACAGGAACTTTGGAGGGGACAAAAAACTCAAACCATAACAGTGTGTTTATTGTAGAATTGGGAAAATATAGACAATTGTTTAGAATAAGATTGGAAAAGTATAGCCTGTGAGACATATGCAGCCTGATATCTATTTTTATAAATAAGGTTTTCTTGGAACATAGTCATACCTACCTGTTTGACTATTTTCTACTTCTACTTTTATGCTACAAAGGAGAAATTTATTAGTTGGGCTAGAAATATGATGGCCATAAAGCCTAAAATACTCATTATCTTGGCCTTTAAGAAAAAGTCCATTGACTCCAAATTTAGAAGAAAACAATAGTTACCCATAATCCAATAACTCAGACCTAAGCAGTTATATTTTTATGTAATGACTTCATTTTACACCCCTAAGGAAGGGAAACATACCCTTCCCTGAATTTCCACTTTAATTTAATTTAATTCCTCCTTAACAGGTCTTTGTTTCCCAGTAACTGAAAAGGCCAGAACATAGGCAGAGAGTCAAGCTTCCTTCTGGAGGCAGCACTGCACTCTCTGTGGGTTTTTGCCTTCCTGGGAGGCTGAGCAAGGATAAAGTGTAGACAGTGGATGAGACAGATGGAAAAAAGCTGTCAGACTTTTAGCCCAAGTAGTTTGTTTGGGCCTGGGTTAGCAATGAACACTTATCCTCAGAGTTTTGCTCACAGATTTAAGGACACGGGTAGGATTCAAAGTATCAAGTCAGCCATGCATGAACATTCACAGGCTTTATTTCCCCTGATACATAATATTGAACTTTTTTTGGCAAAGATCTTCCGTACCTCTAGCACATATGCATATGAAAGTTTGCAATTAGTAATACATCAGTTCCAATAATTTTGCCATTTCTTACAGTGATTTTTTTTAATTCTTTTTTTTTTTTTTTGAAACAGGGTCTCACTAAGTTGCTGAGGGTCTTGCTAATTTCCTGAGGCTCCCCTTAAATCTGCAAACTTCCTGTCTCAGCTTCCCAAGTACTGGAATTACAAGTGTACACTATGCAGATTTTTTTTTTTTTAATCAGGCTGAAGTCACAAGCATGCACAGTGAATCACTTCACAATTGAGTGTGGGTCAGGGTAGAAGGATACATTCCTTATCCTTACTCCCTCTTCTCTTGCTTGTGTTAATAAGGAAAGGGAGAGCAAAGTGAGCTATTTGTCACATGTTCTTGGTGGGGAGACTACTTCATATCCTTTTCTGCTGGCTCATGACGCTGGTCTAATTCTGTCTTGTTCACAGAATCAACGTATTAGCCAGTTTTTCCATTGCTATACGGAAATACCTAAGGCTGGGTAACTTATAAAGAAAAGAGACTTATTTAGCTCACAGCTCTGGGGGTTCAAGGGCACAGTGCTAGTGTCAGCTCAGCTCTGGTGAGGACTACATGGAGGATGACATCACAATGGTGGAGATATGAATGGGAGGAAGAGATCTCATGATGAGACAGTAAAAGCCTGTGTGGCATTCAGGAATCAAGATAACTGTTTTGTATCAACGTTCTCATGAGAACTTACTCAATTCCTCCCTTGGGCCGTTTCTCAATGACCTACACACCTCTCTCTAGGCTCCACTTCTTAAAGGTGCCATCACACCTTACTCTCACCATGCTGAGGACCAAGCTTCTAAGAAATGAAACCCTAGGAGACAAACTACATCCAAACCATAGCAATTGGAATGGGAAAGCAGGAGACCAATCGGTCTAAATCCATCAGACCCCTCCTGATGCAGCTTCCAAGATTTCAGGGACCCATGTGGCAGACTCAAGTGCCACCTCCATCTGCTGCCTATTCTTACTAGTAACCTCACATCTGCATTCTTCTACAAAGAAATGAAAAGTCTATCGGCTCCTCATTGAGGTGGATGCTGATAAGTCTATGAACCACTCCCCCCTGCTCCGCTGTCTTCAGCACCATTTGTAGATGTATGAGGGTGGATGTGATCCCTTTTCTCGACACAGAGGAATTGTAGGGAATAGAGAAGAAAGGAGGGGGGTTTCTCTTCCCCTTCCCATATGCTATGCTTCTACACCATCTTGCCAGCATTTTTCTCTATGGTCTTAGATTTTTTAAAATGGATCTGCATCTCCTGAGATAAAATTCCAGGCAGGGAATAGCATACCAGGGTTCCTATCTTAGATAATAGCTTTGAACTTTAACAGAAGATGAACCCACATCCATCTTTTTCCCAGCAAGAAGGGGAAAAAGAGAAGAAATATAGTATTATTGCTCCACAAAATTCTCCTGTTCCAACTTTTCTTCTTCCAAAATAAGATCAATTCTCCCCTTATTTAACTTTCTTTACTAGAGAAGAAAGAGGTAAAGTACAGTTATAGTCCAGGGGACTATAACTGCTCTGCAAACTCGCTGTTGGGCCCTCCAGCATTTCCATCTCCAAATGCCCAAACACCCAAATAGCATCATTCTTCATAGAGTTTCTTCTCATTAAAAGATCTGATAATGATTTTTAAAATCTGGTTTAGTCTTTTCCTGAATGACAAATTCACCATGTTTCCAAGGTTGTGATTTATTAAGGTGAAGATTAAATACCTCATGTACCACAGCACAATAATTTTATGATACTTTTAATATGACTTTTGTCTTATTTCACTCATAACCCAATACTTTGCCATAATTGTCTAAAAGACTAGACTAATATATGTAAACAGAGACTCTATTCTCAATATTATTGAAGTACATATAATTAGTTACTGAATATCTATTAAACTGGTAAATGTTAAATCTGACAAGTAATTATCATTTCATTTGTTTCTGAGAAAATGTGTTTGTGGAATTGAGAAAATGCTCAATAAATAATGATGGCTCAAGCTTACAATGTTGCAACAATCTTCAGTGATAAGCGTAGAAAAAGAAGCAGAGCTGAAAATATACTGTTTTACTATTGCTTTTATCCCCCTATATTTTTTCTGTTAATAAGCATTTATTATCTGCACAGTCAAGTGCAGCCTAAAAGAACCCTATAAACCATTAATTTATTAAACCATTTTTTCACAAGAATTTTTATAACACTTTCTCATTAAAGCTTTGGAATTGGGAAAAAATAGAAGAGAGACTTTAGGAATAATTACAGAGGTACCTGAAATAATAAAATTTTAAAAGGGACTTTCATTATCTGATTGCTTATGTTTAAGGGAACAAATAAAATATTAGAGTTTCAAGCATGATAGGTAAAGGAAGAAGAGTGATCATTCCTTCCCATTCCTCTAGACATAATTCTCCATGCATCAAAGAGACAACGTAGAAGTGCTGTACGTAATGGTATTGTTTGAACATGGTGGATGTGACCTTCTTTTAGGTGAGTCTCAGTTCTTGCCCATGCTGAAGAGAGTTTTCTTAGTTGGGAATTATCTGATTGCATGGAAGAGAGAGATAGTCATACGAAGTGCAGGGAAAGAGGTATTTGTTGGAAATTGCAGGAAAGTCCCATTGAATCCTATGAAAAGGAAATGAACTAGGAAGTTAAAATCATTTGGAACCAAAGTAGCAACTCACTGGCTGTACATGCTCAATTTTTTCTGCTTTACTCTACATGTCTCTACTTTATTCTCTCTTTTTCTCTACAAGCCAGTTTTTGGATCTACATTCTTATGAACCACCCCTGCTTGTGTCTGCCACAGCTTGTTTAAGTGCCCTAGAAAGAATGAGATGAGTGACTGTGCTTCAGATCCCAATTCCTGGGAGAGAGAATCTAATTGGCTGCTTACAAGCCAAAGGGTAAGCTCCTGCTGGATTAGCTGTGGTCAGGGAACCCAAGCCATTTAGTATCAATGTTGTCCTTCCTAGGCTTATAGGGAAAATTTGAGTGGGACTGAAGAGTTGACCTAGTTTCCACTACAGGCTGGAGCTAAAAGAGCACTGCGGGTTCCCTGTTAGCCAGATCCCTCATAAACTCAGTTTCAGAGGATCAGAACTTTACCTAACTTCATCTGTGCAGGGATTAAACTGTAGATCCAGCTTTGTTCCCAGAATATTGACTGACTGCAGTTTAACAAATTATAGTCTAAAAAAAAACTAATTTCTGAAAGTGTTCTATCCATTTTTTAATTTTGACATCTATTAGCATGGAATTAGAGTGCTACCTACATCAGTAAGCATTTAGTTACCAGGCCTTAAGTTTGGCTGCCAGATTTACTTTACCCATGATGCCAATTTTCTCAACTAACTCCATGAAAAACAACTCAAAAACAAAATGCCAAATAATAAGAAATCAAGGACTATCACCATTTTTCATATTCTAATTCCAATAAACATTCTCATAAAAATAAATGCATCTCTTCCTCTTCTTTTCCCCTCCTTTCCATTCTCCTGTGTTAGTCAACTTTCCATCACTTTGACAAAATGCCCGAGGCAATCAACTTAAAAGGGGGAAGAAGCCAGGCATGGTGGTGCATACCTATAATCCCAGTACTTAGGAGGCTGACACAGGAGGATTCCAGGTTTAAGACCAATGCATAACAACTTAGTGAGACCTTGCTTCAAAAACAAAAATATCAGTGGGTATACTTCAGAGGTAGAACACTCCTGGGGTTTGACCATCATTACCCGCCTACATACACATAGAGACAGAGAAAGAGAGAGCTGTCTATTGGCTCATGGCTTCTGAAGTCAGTCCATGGTTGCCTGGCCCTGTCACTTCTTTAAAGGGCATACTTTCAGTGACCTAACTTCCTCCAACTCAACTCCACATCTATGTCAAACCACCCCTCAATAACCAAGCCTTTAATACATGCATCTTTTGGGAACATTGAAGATCCAAACCGTAATGCCTCTCTTCCCTTTTCTCCCCTTGCTGATTAATTCAGCTCAAAGCCTTTTGGTGGAACTAAGCAAGGCAGAAACCCGAGTGGTAGGGAGGGTGGTCACTGCAGCCTAATACATGATGCTGGAACCCAGCATGAATGAATGGCTGTGCCATCTGTGGGGAGTGACTCCGAGCCAAGATGAAAAAGGACAGTAACCCATAGGAAGGCATCCAAAGGTGCAGTGCCAAGGCCCAGGCAGGGTGAAGAGGGTACCATTTAAAGAGCAACAGTGAAGGTGGCCTGGAGTTCAGAGTCTGGATGAGGAGAGGTGAGGAAAGGGTTCACTTAAGTGGAAACATGTTGTGTGGACCTGGTGCAGGAGCCCAGGGCCAAGCAGGTGTAAGGTGAAGTGCATGAAGCAGAGCCAATGGCGATTTGGATAATTACTGAAATATGTCACCACAATGAGAAATGGATCAGATAAGCGGCTCTATTGAGGATAATGAGAAAATAGTCCCTAGTTGTCAAAGAAAGAAAAAAAAACAGAATAAGCTCTATGATACTGAATTTAAATTTGTGATGTTAGAGTCAATTCGTGGTTTTAAACATAGAGATAGACCTATATCTACATATAGAGACACTTACATGTACAATATTTTCTAGCTCTATCTGCTGAGAAGGTTGCTTTGATATGCTGTGGCTATGGTTTGGATGTGTCCCTTAGCATTCATGTATAGAGACTTGGTCTCTTGTGTAGTGGTGTTAGGAATGGTGGGGATCTTTTGAAAGTGGATCTTAGTAGGAGTTCCTAGGTCACTGGGGCATGCCTTCAGAGAGAGTTAATGTACTTTTCACAGAACCTTGGGTTAGTTTTCAGAAGAAGGTTGCTTTAAGTAAGCCCCTCCCTGTTCTCTGGCTTCCTGTCTCTCTCTGCGATAATTTCTCACATACACAACCGCCATTGTGATGCTATCCAAGCCTTCATCAGAGCCAAGCTGTTGTCAGCACCAGGCCTTTGAACCTCTAAAAGTGGAAGGTAAGTAAATCTCTTTTTAAAGTACTCAGCCTTAGGTATTTTCTTACAGTAATGGAAAATGGTATGAAACAAGGGTCAATTGGTAGCTCCCCCAAATAATACCTGCTCCCCACATCTTGGTCTCTGAATGCTGTTCTACACAATAAGAAACCATGAATCCATGAAAAAAAAAATAGCTGATTCCAAGGTGGGAGCAGGAAAATACTGAATGACTCTGAGATATCATTTTGGGGCTGGAAAGTAAGGAAGTACTCAAAGAATGATGAGGTCATGTCAAAAAGACACAGAACCCCGATTGAAAAGGCTCCTACTGAACAAATCTGGAACAATTCAGGTATAAATAATAATATTTACAAATTATAAGCCATTGAAAGAACTTATATTCTATGAATCCCGAGTGATATAAAAAACTAATGAACACATTAAAATTTTGATGAGAATCATAATTTTATATAGCCCCAAAGTATTTCCTCAAAAATGCTCAGTGACTATAAAGGACGAAAAAGTAAATCACAGAGGAAAAGTCTGTCAGATCACACTTTGATCTACTAATCAAAATGATAGTAATGGGATAAATAAAAAATATGTCCCATGTGTTGCACTTAGAAGAATAAAGCATTATTTATGTGATATTTTTGCCAAAGCTACACAGTCTGAATGCAGTTGGTGAGGACATGTTACAAATCCAAATTGAGGCATATTGTATGATACAAATGGTTTATAATCTTTAAAATAAAAAAGATTGTGAAAATTAAGAAAAGTCATAAAACTTTTTATATTTAAAAAAACTAAGGTGTCATGAAAACTAAACACAAGTGTATTTTGTTATTAAGACATTATTGGGAGTACAGGTAAGACTTGGATGGCAAATTAGATGTCAATCGTAAATAAACTCTAATTTCCTGACTTTGATAGTTGTATTTTGACTATATACAAAGAATCTATTTAAAAAAAAAAACCTGATTATTAAGTTCCAGCAATATATAGGACAAGGAAGCAGGATATTAGAGTCAAACAGCAGAAGCACAGGTCTATAAGTAGAGTGACAGTGTTTGTATTTAAAGTAGTAATGCAAATATCTAAATACAGAAACTGAAAATTCTCTGCAATTAACAAAAGAAAGCATTTTGTCAATACAAAAGAAAAAAATAATTAAAATTTTCTTCATTTCCAACATAAAAAAAACAGGCCCTAGAATGGTTACTTGGCTAAAGATTTCATCACTTATGAACATTAAGGAAAATGATATACTAGTAAATGTTTAACAACTGACTACTTAGGGGAAATGCCTTGCTTTGTAGTATTTGCCAATTTCGGTGTCAGGACAGCACTGTTTAAGACAAGGATGTGAAAACAGAGTAAGTTCACAGCCCACTATGGTGTAATTGCTAAATTAAGACCTTGATGTAAAGAGTGGGAGGAAAGCATTTTAATGTAGAGGAAATAGATTAAAAAGAAGAAAGAAAGGAGATGTCATTGCCCCAAGACAACACACAAACATAAAATGTTCTAATCAAAACTATACTTGGCAGAGATTTCACCAATTTTTAGTGAAAATTAATGGAAAATTAATATAAAATCACACTATGATTTTTACACACATAAATACATACATTAAGTATTTTATTAAAAATAAATATATGAGACTGATATATTTTATAAGACCAGTTGGTTGATAGGCAGACATAGAAGTAGATAAGGACAGAGATAAGTGCATTGTATGTTATATTGTACATTATATTATACTACATATTGTATATTAATACATATTAGACATATGAGATTATTTGACATACCTCCCTACCAATTTATGATGGTTGATTTTACTTATGTGTCATCTTGGCTAAGCCTATTCTATATATTTTTTGAAAGTTTTTCAGAGATTTACATTTGAATCTGCAGATACAAGTAGGGAATCATTCCCTCTGGGAGTCTGCTTATAGTTCAGCTTTTCCTTCAGAGTCAAGGAATCACGAATTCAACAACTCTTCGACCTTTGGTATTTTCACTTTGTGGCAAACATTTAATTCTCACTCTTAGCCACTGTATGTTGTCATCCAATGATCTTCCAGATCAGGAATATCAATTAGCTTAATTTATTCTGAAGTGTTTTTCCTTTTTTCAAAACCACATTACTTAGAAAGATAAAGGAAATAGTACACTCTTTACCAGATTCTAGCTTGAAAACCAGACTCACATTTGTGGTCAAAGGGATAGTCATGAATTGACCAAGGCGAACTTTCAGATAGCCTAAACTATGGTCAAAGCCTTGCCCATTTGAATTTTCCTCGAGACTCTATCACATAATCCCAACATTATAAATTCATCCCAATTGTTTCTGCAGCTCTGCTTGCAGTTACTCTTAATTGGTAACCTTTTTTCTTCTGTTTTAGGTTAACAATCTTGGTTCCTCTCATTTGCTCCCTCTACTATCCCCAAACATGGCAATTTTAAATTGGTCTTCTTAATTAGCCAAATCTAGAGTAGAATATACTAAAAGTCAGTTAATAGATGACAAAATTGAGGCTCAGGTTGTATAAGAAACCAGCCTGAAGATGATCCCAGAGATAGATAATGAGGACTGGTAGAGTTGGGCTCACAATTTACAGTTCAAGGTATGGTGGGGGGGTCAGCCAATTCTTACAACTGAATTTCCTTCCCTAGAAAACATTTATCTTTAGCAATCTCCTAACATATTATATTAATATAGCAATTATCTTATAATTACTGGTCATTTTAATAAATGTCTTTATGTTCACAGTGCTATTAACAAATTGTGCTGTTATAAACAGAAGTAATTAAGAAAATAGCTCTGATTTTGTGTCTATGTTACTTAGTAGAGTATATCACCCTATTATAGATACACACAAAATAGATGGAGTGAGTCATTTGGAGATCGATGAGGGGAAGTTGTTCTGGAGCAAAAAAAAATTGTCATAGTGTGGCTGTATTTTTTCATTTTTAGTATGTTCATTATAACAGGAGAAAAAGGGCTGGGAATAGATACAGGAAGGAAGAAAGGAAGGAAGTGAAGGAAGGAAGGAAGGAAGGAAGGAAGGAAGGAAGGAAGGAAGGAAGATAGATCAGGTGCAGTGGTGCTCCTGTGATATCCCAGTACTTGGGAGGTTAAGATAGGAGGATGCCAGGTTCCAGGTGAGTGTGTGGTAACAGTGAGATTGTGTTTCAAAATAAAAAACAAGACAAAATGCAATATGGTTGAGGTGTAGCTAAGAAGTAGAATGCCTCTGAGTTCAATCAAGGAAGCAAGCAGGCAAGAGGGAGGGAAGGAGGGAAAAGGGGAGACAAAAAATAGAATGAAAACTCAAGGTGGGAAAAGACAGGGTTTCTATCTCTGAGTAGCAACTCCCACACACAATGAAGAGTGGAAAGGGCTTCTTTTAGTTTATTGTTCTGGTTCCTGATAGAATTGAACAATGCTACAATTATCAAATAATATGAAATTAAGTAGCTGAGGCTCACAGCAAACCTGCGATCCTCCTGTCTCAGCCTCCCAAGTACTCAGATTACGAGTGTGTGCCACCACCTCTGGCTTCTTTAAGGTTTTAAAAAAGTAAAAGAGAAAGAACTTGAACCTAGGATCTTATGAACTCAAGCCAGCATCTGTATACCTTGGCTTTCCCTCTCCTTTGGAATCTTTTAAAACTGATATTTGGGGAGATTGAAGGGGAACATCTATGTTCATACAAGAATTTATACCCATCTCAACTATCCAGCCTCAAGGCAATGTCTCAATCAAAGAACATGGTTAAGAAATAAAAAAAAGAAGGAAACACACAACAAATATGTGTGTATATTTCTGTTACTTTCCTCACTATGATATATTAATTACAATGCACCAATTAAAAAAAGAAACAAAAGAACTTAAGGTCTTTACTTGCTTGTCTTATACAATAAAGGAGATTTGTAATCCTGTCTTTTCTGTCTCTGATTAATTCCCATTTCATACTACTATTGATGCTACAGATCAGAAGTCTCAACATCTTGGCAAAACTTATTCCCAGTTCTAACCCACATACCTAGTTTCCTCTTTCCTTTTTCTTTTTGTTCTGAATCTCTGATCTCAGAAAATCTTTGCATAAATTATTTTATTTATTCCTAGCAACAATATGGCAAGATAAAAATTAGTCTCAAGAGGCCAACTTGCCTAATGCCTTATATCAAGAAAATATCGAAGTAGATGTATCTGATATTAAAACCACATTCTTAGCCGGGTATGGCGGCACATACTTGTAATCCTAGTACTTGGAGGCTGAGACAGGAGGATTGCTAGTTCAAGGCCAGCTTCAGCAATATAGTAAGGCCCTCAGCAACTTAGTGAGAACCTGTTTCAAAACAAAAAAATAAAAAGGGCTGGTGCCACAGCTCAAAGTCAGAATGCCCCTGGGTCAATCCCCAGTAACAAACACACACACACACACACACACACACACACACACACACACACACACATACACACACACATACACATACACACACATATACATACACACATACACACACATATACATACACACACATACACACACATATACACACACATACACACACACACACATACACACACACACACACTTTCCACCAGTTTAAATCCTAGAAGCTTTTATAGAGAATCTGAATTTTTCATTTTCAGATGTTTTCCCCTCTGCCCTAATTAATAGCTTTGAGGCAGGATAGAATAAATAGAAAGGAGACCTAAAGGCCAGGCATGGTGGCGTTTGTTTGTAATCCCAGCATTTGGGAGGCTGAGATGGGAGGATCTGGGTTTGCAGCCAGCCTCAGCTACCTAGTAAGGCATCTGAAACTTAGTGAGACTCTGTTTCAAAAATAAAGAATAAAAAATAGGGCTGGAGGTGTAGCTTGGAGGTAGAATGCCCCTGAGTTCAATCCCTGGTGCAGCAAAGAAAAAAAAAAAAAGAAGAAGAAGAAAGAAAGAAAGGAGACCTAAAGGAAGAGCAAGGAAAATGTATCTTTAACATGGAAGCCTGTGGCAAAACTCCCCTGCACCCTTATTCTTCAAACCAGGCCTATAGTCCTCCTCCAGCCAGGCCTGTTAGTCACAAATGTCTGAGGAATTTACAAGTCTTTATTCATTACCCTGAATACTGTTAGCCACACTACCCCAGACTAGTTCAAACAAAGGAGAAACCTACTGATAAGCTAGTGAGGACTCCATTAGGACACCAGAGATGATCAAACCACCCCAGTCATTTTCTGACTACAGACTAACGTCATCCTCACATACTCCTTCTCCCCAGCCCTCATGAAAGTCTCCTATAAAAAGAACTATGAATCCCCAAATGCATGTCTCACTCTGGACATGGCCCGCAGTCTCCCTTGAATGTGTATTTCTTATTTTCCTAGATAGATCTCTAGGTCTCCAACTGGCTCCTCCTGAAATTGTTTTTCATCAGGTACACCAAGGACCCTGCTGGTCCTGAGTTGTGTTCCCCCACTGCAAATGCCTCCTGACCCTTCACACAATCAACCCTTCTCCCATGACAACTTTATCTTATACACATAGGCATTAGTGTCCTTTAGTCGAAATGGAAGTAAAAAGCTCTCAATTAAAATAACTAAAAGATACTGGTTGATACCGTGAACACCACTTACATTCACAGTGATGCTTCCTATGAACTGGGCTTGATACAATCAACAGAACAAGCAGAAATCTCACACTGTGCACGTAGGAGTGACGGCGAGGCCTTTGGGGTTTCATGTTAAGGGCACTAATCAGATAGTGTGTGGAAGCTTTTTCAGAAATGGCTTATGGATTAGTAGGAAAAGGGATTAGCATTTATTTTCTTACCATTTATTAACCTCTAGAAACCCTTTCCAACTTATTTTGTAAAAGGGTATTTTACTAAAAAGGCGATTATTTCCCAATTTAGATATCTATTGGCGGAACCCCAGTTGTGCTTGTCATCACTGTGGTTCTGGTCTAAGTTAGACATAATGGTTTGGGGATTTAGATGGCTCTTAGAGCTCTGAAGAGTGAACATAATGGAGCCCAAGCGAGGCTGCTTTATTGGCAATCATCCTGGAACTAATAACAGCAGCTATTGGGCCTATAATCTCCTAGGAATTAACAGCCAACTTCTTTTCTCTCAATTTGCAGGACATCATCATTACCATTAAAAGGCAGTTAAGATGATAATGTGCCACTGTAACTCATACAGCGGGCAGCAAAGGGTTATA
>PVLC010035183.1:0-16464 GCA_004027655.1 Graphiurus murinus | reverse complement strand
CTGGGGATTGAACTCAGGGGCATTCTACCTCCGAGCTACACCCCCAGCCCTATTTTTTATTCTTTATTTTGAAACCGAGTCTCACTAAGTTGCGGAGTGCCTCACTAGGTAGCTGAGGCTGGCCGCGAACCCGGATCCTCCGGTCTCAGCCTCCCGAATGCTGGGATTACAAGCGTGCGCCACCACGCCCGGCCTATACTTCACTTTTTTAATGAAAGAAGGAGCCTGAGTTATTTCAGCTTTGCATTTCTGTAAGAAAAGGACTGAGATAATCAACTTAAAAAGAGAAAAAGGTTGGTTCTGTTTCACAGTTTTGGGAATTTCCGTTGGTTGGCTCCGCTGCTCTTGGGCCTCTGCTGGCAGCACATCATGGCGAGAGCATGAGGTGGAAGAAGCTGATCATCTCCTGGTAGCCAAGAAGCAAAGAGAAGGAGCCAGCATCCCAAACCTCCTGCCAGGCAGGCCCCAGCCCTTAGAGGTTCCCTACACCTTCCAATAGTGCCAAGTTGAGGACCAAGCCTTGAACACACTGGTCTTTAGGGGACTTACATGATCCAAACTATAGCAGGCCCCATAACATCAAACGTCTCTGGGGCCTGCAAATGTCATAAGGTGGACCTGGCTGTGAAATATGATACACAGCAAACCGGAGCATGGGCCAGCTCCATGGAGAGAGCCAGACTGCTTACAGAAAACTGGCAGGTTAAGAAAGGAGAAGGTCAGCGGGCTCAGTGGCACACACTTACAATCCCAGTCCTTGGGAGGCTGAGACAGGTAGAACACAGACTCAAGACCAACCTCAGCAATTCGTGAGGCCCTCTGCAGCTTAGTGAGACCCTATTTCAAAATAAAGAATAAAATTGCCAGGTGTGGTGGCTGATGCCTTTAATCCCAGTACCTGGGAGGCTGAGACAGAAAGATATGAGGTTCAAGGACAGCCTCAGCAAGTAGTGAGACTCATCAACCTAGTGAAACCCTGTTTCAAAATAAGAATAAAATAGGACTGGGTGTATAGCTTGGAGGTAGAATGCCCTGGGATTTAATCCCCAGTATCACACACACACACACACACACACACACACACACACACACACACACACACGAAACAAAGAAAGGGGGTAGTCTAAGTCGTATTGTTCCACAGGACATGTGGGCAGCCAAACTGCTGAAGAATTAAGAAGCAAATGAGAAATTGCATGAGCAGGAGTAGTGCTCATGGGGAGCCAGGGTATTTTCTAGTATGGGCTGGAAGCTAGGATCAGAAGAAGGAAGACTCTGGGTATCCATTCCCCAGAAAACAGACAGGGGCAGATGGATTCCTGTAGGTCAGGACAAAATGAGACAGAAGAGAGTCCTGTTTTCCAATGTGTGGGGATGCCAAACAGGCATTGTGTTCTGGTTGTGTAAACACTGAACAGGCCTAAAAAGCACTCTTGGTGCTTGGTCTTGTTTCATAAAGAAAGAGGAAATGAGCATGGGTGTGGTGACACACACTGCCTATAATCCCAGTGCTTGAGAGGCTGAGACAGGAGGATCACAGATTCCAGGCTGATGAGTTAGAAGAGAAGGAATAAAATTTAGGTAGGAAGGAGACACTGGGAGGAAAAGGAAAAATATAGTTTTAAAATCTGGAGAGTTTTAAGCTAACTCCACCCCTTGGAAGTTTCTTAGGAGTCCCACACCCTGATCCCCTGAAGCCCTGCCCCCACCTGAAATTCACGGCCAAGGTCAGATCCATCTTGAAACCTGAGGAAAAGGAGGATCCAACTTTTCCTGTGCCCACCCTCTTTTGGACCTATACCTGTGTTCCGGACTTCTAGGCCAACCCCTTCAGATATCTCTCTTGCCCTCCTGCTCCGGGACTCAGAAGATCTCCACTTACCTGTTTTCCCGAGTCCCTTATTTCCCTGAATAAATACATGCCTTTTGTCCCCGACTGGCACGTGTTAAAATTCTTTTTATCACAGAGGCCAAGGACCCACGAGTGGGACCCTGTTATCCCACGACAAGGCCAGCCTCAGCAATTTAGTGAGAACCTGTTTGAAAATTAAAAAAAAAAAAAAAAAGTAAAAGGACTGAGGTTGTAACTCATAGGTAGTGTGCCCCTGAGTTCAATCCAAGAAAGAAAAAGAGAGAGAGGGAAAGAGAGAGAGAAAACAGAAAGAGGAGAGGGAGAAAGAGAGGGGGGCAGGAAATGTTTCCTGGCAGATAGCCTGGGTTTGCTCTTTTTCTGTCACCTTGACCTTAAATCCAGCCCATGCTCCTCCTTTTGCATGAGTAAATGAAATATATTCTGTCAGCCCCAAGGAGGAACAATCCAGCAAAAGAATGCTTTCATAAGTTACAAAATTATTTTATTATTATTATTATTATTATTATTATTATTATTATTATTATTATTTGCAGTACTGGGGATTGAACTCAGAGGCATTCTACCTCCGAGCTATACCCCCAGCCCTATTTTTTATTCTTTATTTTGAAACAGGGTCTCACTAAGTTGCGGAGTGCCTCACTAGGTAGCTGAGGCTGGCCGTGAACCAGTATCCTCCAGTCTTAGCCTCCCGAATGCTGGGGTTACAAGCATGCGTCACCACGCCCAGCTATAAGTTACAAAATTATATAAAAATCTTGACGTCAACTGGGTGAGTGGAATAGGCTGTAATCCAGCTACTCAGGAAGCTGAGGCAGGAGGATTGCAAGGTCAAGGCTTGCCTGGGCAATTTAGCAAGACCCTATCTGTAAATGAAAAAGAAAAGAAGAGAAAAAGAAAAGTCAAGGGGACTTGGGGCGCAGCAGAGTGGACTTGAAGCACAGAGCACTTGCCTAGTATGTGTAAAGCCCTGGGATCCATCAATCCCCAGCATAACAAGGACTTAGGCTCCACTTTTACACTCAGAGGTCTGATGGGTGGCTGAAAGCAGGATTAAACACTTGCCATTTCTGCCTCCATTTTGCATCCATCTGGTCTCCTTTGTTTGAGTCACTTTGGATTCCAGGAACCAGCCCTGATTGATAAACATCTTGTGATAAAGTGTAGCAACCCCCAAGCAACAGCAACTTTCTTACCAAGGACAGCGCCCCACATGACAATCCTGAGATAATGATGAACCAGGCCACACTCCTCCAGATCAGCCACTTTGGAAGCTGCCTCCAGCTATGCAAACCCCCAGCCCTGGCCCTCTGTTCTCCTGTCTAAGCAACCTCAAAGTCACTGGCAGCCCCTCAAAGACAGGGCTAAGGACATGGGTCACCTTGACTTCTGGGTGTAGCTAGCTGATGAAAGGTCCTCTGATGCTTTTCACCATTAGCTTGTCTATTGGTGTTGGGAGGTGACCCACAGAAACACCCCAGACTCCATTGTGCCAAAGAGGTCGCTTTATTTACTGGCTGCCGAGACTGTATCTAGGCAAGAAACCCAAGTGCAGCCCGAGTGGCCGCTTTGGGTTACTTTTATACAAACTACAAGCTCAGGGTGAAAAGTTTACTTTTCCATAGTATTGATGAGGTAGAATAGAAGAAATAAAATTTAGGCAGAAAGGAAATGGATTGGAAGCCAGGCGTGGTGGTGCACACTTGTAATCCCAGTACTTGGGAGGCTGAGACAGGAGGATCTGGGTTCGCAGCCAGCCTCAGCTACTTAGTGAGGCACTCCGCAACTTAGTGAGACACTGTTTCAAAAATAAAGAATAAGCCGGGCGTGGTGGCGCATGCTTGTAATCCCAGCATTCGGGAGGCTGAGACAGGAGGATCCGGGTTTGAGGCCAGCCTCAGCTACCTAGTGAGGCACTCCACAACTTAGTGAGACCCTGTTTCAAAATAAAGAATAAAAAATAGGGCTGGGGGTATAGCTCGGAGGTAGAATGCCCCTGAGTTCAATCCCCAGTACCGCAAAAAAAAAAAAAAAAAAAGAATAAAAATAGGACTGGAGGTGTAGCTTGGAGGTAAAATACCCCTGGTTTCAATTCCTCGTACGTAAAAAACAAAACAAAACAAAAACAAAAACAAAACTCCATATTAGAAATCTCTAAGGTGATTTTTCAGAGCTCTATTTGCCTCTCAAAAGAAAGTCATATCTATTGTAAGAAAGACCCCACATCCCAGACTTCCTGGTGGGGGATCAATATCCCATGCTGCCCCAGGTTCCCTATTCCCCATCCTGGACCCCAGAAGCCAGCCCCTCTCCAGGTGTGATAAAACAGAATGAGGCATTCTACCTCTGAGCTACACCCCAAGCCCTATTTTATTAGTTTGAAAGAGGGTCTCACTAACTTGTGGAGGGCCTTACTAAGTAGCTGAGGCTGGTTGTGAACCCAGATCCTCCAATCTCAGCCTCCCAAGTACTAGGATTACAAGCATGCACCACCACACCCGGCTCTGCCTCTCTCTCCCAGCTGGGATCCCAGAGACTTCTGAGGTGACCAGTGCCCTTTCCCCTGTGTAACTGTGCTTTTCCCTTAAAATAAAACTTCTGAGCCAGACTTGGTGTCACATGCTTGTAATCCCAGCATTTGGGAGGCTGAGACCTGAGGATCTGGGTTCATAGCCAGCCTTAGCTACCTAGTGAGGCACTCTGCTACTTAATGAGACCCTGTTTCAAAATAAAGAATAAAAAATAGGGTTGGGGGTATAGCTCAGAGGTAGAATGCCCCTGAGTTCAATCCCCAGTACTGCAAAAAAAAAAAAATATATATATATATGTATATATATGTGTGTGTATATATATGTACATATAACTTCTGCTTTTGTCCCCATCTGCCCTGCCGCATGTCAAAATTCTTTTCACTACAGAGGCCAAGAACCCACAAGCAGTATTGTGCTGACCCACAACAGGATGAATAAAAAGTTTACATTTTTATGGTGTGAGTTTTAGGGTATGTGACCAAACATACCTTCTGTGGGTGCGCAAAGTGGGGGGAATAAGAGTTCAAAGTTAACAGCAAACGAGCTCAATGTTTGCAATGAACAAAGTGGAGAGGACAATAATCAAATGTCAGCAGTCAGCTTGGAGTGTTAAAGTATATCATTTTGGCAGGCTGTTTTAAACTGTGAGAAGATTTAACTTCAAGAAATTTTGCATCAGTCTCCTGGGACTTGATATCTTATACCTTTTTCATGCGCAGCAAAGCAGTTTACAGAAGCAGATAATAGCAGTTAAAACTCCTTTTTACCAGCCAGGCATGGTGGCCTATGCTTGTAATCCCAGCATTTGGGAGGCCGAGACCTGAGGATTCGGGTTCGCAGCCAGCCTCAGCTACCTAGTGAGGCCCTCTGCAACTTAGTGAGACCCTTTTCAAAATAAAGAATAAAAAATAGGGCTGGGGGTATAGCTCAGAGGTAGAATGCCCCTGAGTTCAATCCCCATTACCGAAAACAAAACAAAACAAAAACTCCTTTTTACCTACTGGTTGCCCCTTTGACTTTTAGTCAAAGAGTGCCCGGGAGAGCTTGCTTAAGACTTTTACCGAAAAATGGATATATACTGTATCATTGGTTTGTTGGATTCCCAGAGTCAGGCCTCTCACCTAGAACTCTGGTAAATACCAGTATTGAGAAAAAAAAAAAAAAAAAAGTCTGCGTGTCTTCGAGAACAAGACTTGTAAAGCATGTGGTGCATGCAGAAAGAGAAGGAATCTCTGTGAGACCTTGGAAAGTGCTTGAAACAGTACTTATCTCAGATAGGCAGGCAACATCCACTAACCACGTACTTATCTCAGATTGGCAGGCAACATCCTCAAACCACGTACTTATCTCAGATAGGCAGGCAACATCCACCAATCACCCCTCCCCCTTCATTCCTTTCCAGCTCCAGTTTTGTCTGGGTCTGTCTGACTAGTGTGTGTATGTGTGTGTGTGTGTGTGCATGTGTGTGTTTGTGTCTGTATATTACAGGGGAACACAATTATTCAAAGCCCCAAGTTCCAAATAAATAAGTAAATGAAGAATATTAACATAGAAAGATCATGTTTGAGTGATAAATGCATAATTTCCATTCTCTTGGGGAGAAATTCACTTACCATCTCAGAGCAACTAGATAGGTGCAAATTAAAATCCATGCACTTTTTCACTTTCCTTAGCGCAGACAAGCCAAAAAACATTTTTTTAAACCTTTGAAAGTTATCAGAATCAAAATGGAGCTGCTTGTGTCAATCCCTAGCCCCAAATAATAAATACAGCCAGGAGTTTATGAAGGAGAAGATCCCATGTACATATCCCTGATACCAGGAACCCTTCCCACATGACTGCCAGGACCACAACAGTGCCCAAAGGCCATCACTACCGTGTGCAAACAGATCCTTTTGCAAGGACAACTGCCCAGCAAATGTGTATTTATTTACTTGTTTATTTTTGTGGTACTGGGGATTGAACTCAGGGGCATTCTACCTCCGAGCTATACCGCCAGCCCTATTTTTTATTCTTTATTTTGAAACAGGGTCTCACTAAGTTGCGGAGGGCCTCACTAGGTAGCTGAGGCTGGCCACGAACCCGGATCCTCAGGTCTCAGCCTCCCGAATGCTGGGATTACAAGCATGTGCCACCACGCCCGGCTGCAAATGTGTATTTAGTCTGGGACTAAGTACTGTTTTTGATTCTTGTAGTTAAGGATTATTATGTCAAGATAAACTTTTAATCCTCCTCCTTTGGGCTTTGAAAACATTCCCTGGCCTCAACCTTGAATATCTACGTGGCTAACTATATACAGCTTACATATTCTGCAATGTCCAGTCACAAATGAACCTATTGCCCTTTGGACAAGCTTTTGCTGGATGTTAATTAGGCTGACAAACCCCTACAGGTCACTCACAAAGTCATTCATACATTTCTCATCAGGGAAACTTGGCAGGAGGTTGTTCAGCTTCAGGTTCATTCACTCTAATCAATCCCACAAAAGACTGAACTAGACTTCCTGCTGCAGGACAGGGCTGGGCTGCCCTGGGTGGCCCTGGGGACTGGCCCCTCCCCCTGACAGCTAGAGCCAGCCTCCTCAACCTGGACATAAAACATCCCCTTCACCAGGACTTACCACATCCAGCAGCTGGCTCCACTGACCGCTTCTTCACTAGCCATGGCCACCTTTGTGCAGCTCAGCAACAAAGCCAAGATGCCCATCGTGGGTCTGGGCACCTGGAAGGTGAATATGCAACTCTTGGGACTCTGGCTTCCTTCCTTCCTGTGTTGTTTGGGCGTTTTCTCCTTTCTGCATTTAGTCAGCCTGGAGTTTGGAGAGGTGATATTCAGCCCTAAAGCAGAACTTAAATTGCTTTCTTTTCTCAGTGCTGGTTCAGGCTACAAAGCTCCAAGACTAGCCTTTCTTAGAAGGTAGGTGCTTTGATAGCAGTCACCAAGTTTCAAGGCATGGGACTTAAAGAAAGGGCAGTTACTCTTTAGCAATCTTCTTTAAGTTTTTACTAACTTTTGTTGTTGTTGGGGTTGTTTTGTTTTTGCCCTGGGAATTGAACCTCTGAGCTATACCTCCAGCTTTATTTTCTTTTTTATTTTGAAACATTCAGTTAACAAGTCATGGCTGGGCATGGTGGCACACGTTTGTAATCCCGGTACTTGGGAGGCTGAGACAGGAGGATCACAGATTCATGGCCAGTCTCAGCTACTTAGGCTTTCAGTGACTTAGTGAGATCTGTTTCCAAATAAGAAATAAAATAGGTCATAGGTCTAGGGTGTAGCCCAGGGGTAGAGTGCCTCTGGGTTCCATCCCAGTACCACAGAAAACAAAAACAAGTCACTAAGTTACTAAGGGCTTCTTTAAATTGCTGATGCTGCTCTTGAACCCACCGTCCCCATGTCTTAGCCTCCTACATATTTCAGATTGCTTGCATTGGCCACTAAGCCCAGCTTATTTTTTTTTCTTTTATTTTGATTTTTGAGGCACTGGGAATTGAACCCAGTATACTAAGGTACGTGCTCAGCTTTTTTTTTGTTGTTTGTTTTGTTTTCTTTTGTTTTTAAATTCAGGGGCATTTTACTTCTGAGATACACCATCATCCCTTTTTAATTTTGAAACAGGGTCTCACTAAGTTGCTGAGGCTTACCTCAAACCTACAATCCCCCTCCCAGATTCCACCACACCCAGGACACAGCCATTTAAAATTTTTGAGTGCTGGGCGTGGTGGCCCAGGCATTCGGGAGGCTGAGACCTGAAGATCCGGGTCAGCTACCTAGTGAGGCCCTCTGCAACTTAGTGAGACCCTGTTTCAAAATAAAGAATAAAAAATAGGGCCTGAGGTAGAATGCCCCTGGGTTCAATCCCCCCTACTGGAAAGAAAGAGAGAAAGAGAGGGAGGAAGGAAGGAAGGGAGGAAGGGAGGGAGGGAGGGAGAAAAAAGAGAGAGAGAGAAAGAAAGGTGGAGACCCAGAGAACCCCAGGTTTAAGGCCAGCCTCAGCAACTTAGGCCCTCAGCAATTTAGTGAGACTCTGTTTCAAAACGAAAAAGGGCTGGGGTGTACCTCGAGTTAGAATGCCTCTCTCAATCCCCGGTACAAATTTTTACCTGGATTAGAGAATATGAGCTTTTTAAATTTTTTTTTGCAATACTAGAAATTAAACACAGAGGTATTTTACCCCTGAGCTACATCCCCAGTCCTTCTCATTTCTTATTTTGAGACAGGGTCTTGCTGAGTTGCCCAGGCTGGCCTGAAACTTGCAGTCCTCCTGCCTCAGCCTCCTGAGTTCCTGGTGTTACAAACGTGCACCACTGTGACCAGCTGAGAGTTGACTTTTAGCTACAATAGTACATGAGGTCATAATCAAAGTTAATTCATTTTTCCTTTTATCTTGAAAAGCTTTCCAAACTACATTCTCAATACTTGGAACAGTGAAACAGGAGGATCGAAAGTTCAAGGCTAAAAAAAAAAAAAAAGAAAGAAAGTTCAAGGCCAGACTCAGTAATGTAACCAGATTCAGCAATCTAGTGAGATCCTATTTTAAAATAAAAAAAATTAAAAATAAAAAAAAAGTCAGTGGGTATAGCTCAGAGGTAGAATTGCCCTGGGTTCAATCCTTAGTTCTACCCCCCAAAAAAGTACCTTTTCTTCCCAGATGTGCTCTTGGTTTGGAGGAAGTGGCCTTGGTCAGTCCACCATTGGGGCTTTGGGGTAAAGTGTCTGATGGTCTTTCCTATCGCCTCTCAGTCTCATCCCAGCCAAGTCAAAGAAGCCGTGAAGGCGGCCATTGATGCAGGCTACCGCCATATAGACTGTGCCTATGTCTACGAGAACCAGAGCGAGGTGGGAGAAGCCATCCAGGAGAAGATCCGAGAGAAGGTTGTGAAGAGGGAGGACCTCTTCGTCGTTAGCAAGGTACGCACGGCCCATGCGGGGGGGAGGGCTTGACTTCAGAAAGGCGCAAGTACACAGATGTGGTCAGCACCAAGAACTCCATCAGCCTTTCCTCTACGTCTGGATTTCCCCGGCCCTCCTCATCTCTGCCTTCATGACATCACTGATACAAACATCCACACCAGGCCAGGTTCTGGGGTGCACACCTGTAATCCCAGAGACTCTGGAGGCTGAGGCAGGAAGATTGCAAGTTCATGACCAGTCTGGTCCAATTAGCCAAACCCTGTCTCAGAAAATAAAAAGTAGCAGGGTGTAGCTCAGTGTTACAGCACCCGTGGGTTTGATCCCCAATACTGCCCCCCAAATCAAGCATCCACACGAGTATTGGCATGTGAGGATGGTGCTAACACCCGCCCTCCTTGGGGCTGGTTTTCATTCAGTGGAGATGGCTCCCCTGAGACACCCTGTCCCCTGTCTCCTGTTAGTGGGATCCACCCGCCCAGTGACAGTCAGAGCAAAGGGCGCGGTCAGAGGTGGACCCTGACACCTGCTTTGCAGCACTGTGGTCTCAATGGCGATGGCTGTGAGAGTCTCAGTGAGGGGCATTCTGAAAATGGTGGGAGCATTTTATTGTCATATATAGGTTTCTTTTTATTTCAATCCAGTAAGAAGTGAGGTATAAGCCAAGTGTGGTGGTGCACGCCTGTAATTCCAGTACTTGGGAGTGTGAGACAGGAGGATTCCAAGTTCAAGCACAGCCTCAGCAACTTAACAAGACTCTCAGCAACCTAGCAAGATCCTGTTTCAAAACAAAAAATAAAAAAGGAGCCAGGCGTGGTGGCACACGCTTGTAATCCCAGCATTTGGGAGGCTGAGACCAGAGGATCCCGGTTCGTGGCCAGCCTCAGCTACCTAGTGAGGCACTCCGCAACTTAGTGAGACCCTGTTTCAAAATAAAGAATAAAAAAATAGGGCTGGGGTTATAGCTCGGAGGTAGAATGCCCCTGAGTTCAATCCCCAATACCGCAAATAAATAAATAAATAAATAAATAAATAAATAAATAAATAATGAAAAGGGGCTAGGGGTGTAGCTCAGAGGAGAATGCCCCTGGGTAGCACGCGCGCGGGCACACACACACACACACACAATCAATAGAACGCTAGGAGTGTTTAAAAAAACAAATTACCTTCCCTCAACACTTAAGAGGTGTCATGGATCCTGAGAGCCCTGGTGACCTTGCACACTGGATGGAGTATCTGCACCAGCTTTGTTGTAGCCGCCTGTGTCAGGTTAGAGCAGGCTGCGAGTCTCAGGTGGGGAGGATGAGTGTGGCGGCGGTTCTTCCTCTCCATCCTGACGCCTCGCTGTTGCTCTCCACAGTTGTGGTGCACCTTCTTTGAGAGAAAGCTCCTGAGGGAAGCGTTTCAGAAGACCCTCAAGGATCTGAAACTGGACTACCTGGACGTCTATCTTATCCACTGGCCGCAGGGATTTCAGGTCTGAGCTGGTCCCTGCCCTGGTCTCTAGCTGCTGAGCAGAAAGACACCAGAACCTAGTGCCCTAGTGCCCTCCCAGTACTTGAGAGGCTGAGACGGAGGATTGCAGGTTTGAACACAGCCTCAGCAATTTAGGGAGAGCCCCAGCAACTTAGCCCCTTAGCAAGACCCTGCCTTCAAAATAAAAAATTTAAAGAGCCAAGGGTGTAGCTCAGCTGTAGAATATCCCTGCGTTAAATCCCCAGTACCACCATAAAAAAAAAATTAGCACAATGGATTTAGAAATTATATTGAAACTCACTGTCTACAATGTCTCTGGAGCTTGAAAATCATGGTGTGCCCATGTGGATAGTTAATATGAATGAGGGTCCTGAATTTTGTTTAATGGGACCAAATATCATGTGCACATTCTAGTTAAGCTTTTGGTTCTGCTTTTCAGCCTGGGAAGGGCATATTCCCCACCGATGAGAAAGGCAATTACCTCGCCAGTAAATGGACCTTCTTGGATGCCTGGGAGGTAAGTTCTGTTTCTTCTAAGTGTGCTGGGAGAGAAAACTTTTCTTCTCTCAGCCTTGAGACTCCTCCCTGGTGTGAAGGAGCCCACATGCCTTGTGTCTAATTCACCACGGCCTTCTCCCTCTTTTGTCGTAAGTTTTGGACTTGGGTCCATCTGACACTATTTACATTTTCTTTTTTTTTTTTTTTTGGTACTGGGGATTGAACTCAGGGGCATTCTACCTCAGAGCTATACCCTCAGCCCTATTTTTTATTCTTTATTTTGAAACCGAGTCTCACTAAGTTGCAGAGTGTCTCACTAGGTAGCTGAGGCTGGCCGCGAACCCGGATCCTCCGGTCTCAGCCTCCCGAATGCTGGGATTACAAGCATGCGCCACCACGCCACTATTTCCATTTTCAAAGCTGAGACTGAGCCCTCAAGTGAGAATAGAAATGTAATGCACCTCATTTGAGGGGATGCACGTGCTGTTCTGAAACCATGGGGAGGAAGCTGGAACAGATGTTTTGGTCTGGGTTTGCGAGTATTAGCCAAGTAACCTGGGGTACATTATTTAACTCTTGGAAGCCTCCGTTTCTTCATTCAAAAATATTGTGATGCACATTAATAACATATCATTTAAGTATATCGTAAAGATTAAGAAGGTCAACTTTTCAGGAGCTTTAATCACAGAGCCCCTTTAATTATCCAGTCCTCTCAGGGAGTGATCCTTTGTCCTTTTACAAAGGAAACAACTGAGACCTAGAAAAGCGGGGGACTTGTCAGGTCATGACAAGTGTGTGGGTTGGGACTCAGGACCCACGTCTGACTGACTCACGAGTTCCACCACAATGGTCTTTAGCCCCATGCTTGGCAAAGAGTGAACACACATCTAAACGTCAGAAACACAAGTGCCCTGCTCGTTAGATCAAATAATGACTGACTCACATAATTAATGTTCAGAATTAAACTCAGGCATGGAAGTTTTCCTGATGATTTTTTTTCCATAAACATTGTATCCTCTTGCAAATGCTCATAGAGAACAAGGGAATGAACAAGTCATAAATGAGTAGTGACAAAAAGACTCCAAGAATTAATCGTCCTGAGTTTGTATTGTGTTTTTCCACTTGAAAATACAGTGGGATATCCTTCCCAAAGAGCTTGGACTTGATATATTTAAAAGTGTTTAGCCGGCCGGGCATGGTGGCGCACGCTTGTAATCCCAGCATTTGGGAGGCTGAGACCGGAGGATCCGGATTCACAGCCAGCCTCAGCTACCTAGTGAGGCACTCCGCAACTTAGTGAGACCCTGTTTCAAAATAAATAATAAAAAAATAGAGCTGGGGGTATAGCTCGGAGGTAAAACGCCCCTGAGTTCAATCCCCAGTACCGCAAAAATAAAGAAAGAATAAAAAATAGGGCTGGGGGTATAGCTCAGAGGTAGAATGCCCCTGAGTTCAATCTCCAGTACCGTAAAAAAAAAAAAAAAAAAAAGTGTTTAGCCATGAGCACAGCGTTCTTGCTGCTCTGAACTTGAACTTTTCTTTCTGGTAAGAAAATTGAGCAGTAAGAAATTTAGATAACAGAACTGACATGATAACTAAGGGAAAGGATAAGGAATAGAATAAACAATCATTTGAGCCAGGCATGGTGGCTCATGCCTGTAATCCCAGTACTTAGAAGGCTGAGACAGGAGGCTGGAAGGTTTAAGGACAGCCTCAGCAATTACGACTCTCATCAATCTAGTGAGACCCTGTTTCAAAACAAAAAATAAAATAGGGCTAAGGGAGGGGGCTGTGGCTAAGAGGTAGAATGACCCTGGATTCATAATCATGAGACTATGCATAGAAGTAAATCACATAAAGCTGGGTGTGGTGGAACACGCTTGTAATCCCAGCATTTGGGAGGCTGAGACTGGAGGATCTGGGTTCTCGGCCAGCCTCAGCTACCTAGTGAGGCACTCCGCAACTTAGGGAGACCCTGTTTCAAAGTAAAGAATAAAAAATAAGCTGGGCGTGGTGGCGCACGCTTGTAATCCCAGCATTTGGGAGGCTGAGACCGGAGGATCCGGGTTCACGGCCAGCCTCAGCTACCTAGTGAGGCACTCCGCAACTTAGTGAGACTCGGTTTCAAAATAAAGAATAAAAAATAGGGCTGAGGGTATAACTCGGAGGTAGAATGCCCCTGAGTTCAATGTTCAATCCCCATTACCGCAAAAAAAAAAAAAAAAAAAAAAAAAAAAAAAAAAAAAAAAGGGCTGGGGGTGTAGCTTGGAGGTAGAATGCTCATGAGTTCAATCCCCAGTATCAAAAAAAAAAAAAAAAAAAAGAAGTAAATCACATAATCTTGGAGATATCTTTGGATGGTATCAATTTGTCTTACTTATCCACACTTTCTTTCATATAAGTAAATATAAACCTATATACCTAGTGACAAAACTCCAAGAATGTATAAGCTCTGAGCTGGTAAGACACACATACTAGAAAGAGGGTTCAAAGCCGGGCGTGGTGGCGCACGCTTGTAATCCCAGCATTCGGGAGGCTGAGACCAGAGGATCTGGGTGTTCGGCCAGCCTGAGCTACCTAGTGAGGCACTCCGCAACTTAGTGAGACTCGGTTTCAAAATAAAGAATAAAAAAATAGGGCTGGGGGTGTAGCTCGGAGGTAGAATGCCCCTGAGTTCAATCCCCAGTACCGCAAAAAAATAAAATAAATAAATAAAAAATAAAATAAAATAAAATAAAAAAGAGGGTTCAACTACAAATTGAAAAATGCTGACTTTTGTTTTAGATTTGCCTTAATAACCACACAAGGCATTATCCAAACACATAGTCTAAATACTTGTTTGATGTAGTCACTAAAATAAACTTATAAGTCTGAATCTTCAATAAAAGATTATTTTCTCTTTGCTAATGACAAAATAATAGCCATAAAAAGCAACTTGAGCCAGGCGTGGTAGCGCACGCTTGTAATCCCAGCATTCGGGAGGCTGAGACTGGAGGATCTGGGTTCGCGGCCAGCCTCAGCTACCTAGTGAGGCACTCCGCAACTTAGTGAGACTCGGTTTCAAAATAAAGAATAAAAAATAGGGCTGGGGGTATAGCTCAGAGGTAGAATGCCTCTGAGTTCAATTCCCAGTACCGCAAAAAAAAAAAAAAAAAAAAAAAAAGCAACTTGAATCCTACTACTTAACTGTAGGGAAAAAAATCAACATTTATTTTCCTGCCATGAACCACATCCTTTCAGAGGAAAATTTCAGAATTGATGATTTAATGAACAGTATAATGGTTTATGTGCATGATCTCAAAATGAAAATTATGGGAAGACTCACAAGATAGCCTAAGATTTCAGCAATCATTTTTGCATTAAATGGTGTGCATTAACTGGCTAGCTTGGCACTGGCATACATATTACCCTGTAGAACATGACTTCCTAAATAGTTTAGTAATAATTCATTAAGACGTGAAGATTACATGCCTAACGTTCATTCCACACTATATATTGCCCTAGCTCTGACGATGGTACTGTATTATTTTATTTTATTTTTTGGTACTTAGGATTGAACCCAGAGTCATTCTATCTCTGCGCTATATCACCAGCCCTTATGGCTTATGGTTTTTTTGTTTTTTGTTGTTGTTGTTGTTTTAATTTTAAAACTGGGTCTCACTAAGTTGCTGAGTGCCTCACTAGGTAGCTGTGGCTGGCCCGGATACTCTGGTCTCAGCCTCCCAAATGCTGGGATTACAAGCATGCGCCACCACGCCCGGCCCCAGCCCTATTTTTTATTCTTTATTTTGAAACCGAGTCTCACTAAGTTGCGGAGTGTCTCACTAGGTAGCTGAGGCTGGCCACGAACCCGGATCCTCTGGTCTCAGCCTCCCGAATGCTGGGATTACAAGCGTGCACCACCATGCCCGGCTTACACCCCCAATCTTATGTTATTTTTTATTTAGTTATTTTGCAACAGGGCCTCCCAAATATTAGGATTCCAGGTGTGCACTACCACACCCAGAAAATTTTCCTTTTAATGCTTTGGCCAACCCTGCTGCTATGGATTTTTTAAAAATCCATTTCTCCTAACTCAGAACTAAGCCAAACCGGGTTCCCCATGATCCCTCCAGCACTGCCCAACAGGTATTCCTTTTTTGATGACAGGTCATGGAGGAGCTGGTGGACGAGGGGCTGGTGAAGGCCCTCGGAGTCTCCAACTTCAACCATTTGCAGATCGAGAGACTCTTGAACAAGCCGGGACTGAAATATAAACCAGTGACTAATCAGGTAAATTCTGTCTAGTGAACAAGTCTTACTTTATTAGGTGTGTGTGTGTGTGTGTGTGTGTGTGTGTGTGTGTGTATGTGTGGATTAACAAGTCCCTCCATAGGGGATTTGTCTGGTCTTCTTTGTATGCAGAACTCCCCATGAGACACTCAAAGAAAACAAAACAGGATGACATTCCTAGTGATGAGCTTGTTCCCACTTGCAGATCGAGTGTCACCCATACCTCAACCAGAAGAAACTGATCCAGTATTGCCAATCCAAGAACATTGCTGTCACGGCCTACAGCCCCCTGGGCTCTCCAGACAGACCCATGTGAGGCTTCCTAGTGGTGGAACTTTCTCTCAATACCCTTAGAAATATTATTTTGTAACTGGATAAGGTTGGTATGAATCTGTAAGACACCAGGAAGAAAACCATGTTGTTAAGGCAATATGTTTGGCACATCTAAAATGGATTAAAAAGGGGGACTAAAAATGAAAACGAAAAAAAAAAAAAAATATGGCAGCATGCCTGACCCTCTTTGAATACTGTGGTTCAGCCACTCTGTGCTGGACCCGCCTTTGCAAAATGCTGAGGTCCAGAGCCTGTGGATGGACCCTGAGAACAGCACAAAGCTTCCTGGTCTCCTGGTCTCTCACATATGGAGAAGGCTGTGGTGTCCTGCCTTCAGACTGTCCTTAGAGTGATGCTCATGTGCATGTAGTAACTGTCGTGGGGTACGGGCTGTACCCCAATACGGAATAATACTCCAGGTTCGTTGATATTGTAAAAAAAAGAATTTTAATACATATCAAACTGCAACATCTGGCAGGTTTATTCAGGAACAGGTCAGGGAGAGGAAAACTGGGGTGTAGGAAAAGAGGGGAAGTGCAGAAAGCTTAGGACATGTTTCCCAGTCCCGGGCAG
>PVLC010035182.1:0-16481 GCA_004027655.1 Graphiurus murinus | reverse complement strand
TACAAAACTATGGGATATGTACACAATGGAATTTTACTCAGTCATAAAGAAGAACAAAATCATGTTATTTGCAAGGAAATGGAGGGAACTGGAAAACATTATGTTAAGTGAGATTAGTCAGTCACAAAAAGTTAAAAATCAAATGCTCTCCCTAATATGTGGAAGCTAGGGAGAAAATGGGACATAAGAGGGACTCCAGATGAAGGAGAATTCTTAGGTGAACAAAGAATTTGACTTAATGGAAAGTAATGGGAGCAGGGGGGACACCCTAATGAGCATGATGTACTTACAAGATCACATCAAAGTCAATCACTAAACTGACCTGGAGATAGGGGGAGGGTGGGTTGGAATTGGGGAAGGGTTAATGAGAAATATGTGCATGGATGTCTTTACCTGTACTAGCTTGTACCCAACAAAAATGTGTGATTAACCCTGTTGTACCCAAGAAATGTATAAAAATCCATGCTAAAAAAATAAGTTAATTAATTAAAAAAAAGAATAAAAAATAGGGCTGGGGGTATAGCTCAGAGGTAGAATGCCCCTGAGTTCAATCCCCAGTACTGAGAAAAAAAATTTCCAGGAAGCATACAACTAATCAAAGAAGAATAAATACTACCTCAAACAGGAGTCAAAACTCAAAATATTAGGAATTAAAAATTATCTCTTGGGCCAGGCGTGGTGGCACACACTTGTAATCCCAGCATTTGGGAGGCTGAGACGGGAGGATCCAGGTTTGCTGCCAGCGTCAGCTACCTAGTGAGGCACTCCGCAACTTAGTGAGACCCTGTTTCAAAATAAAGAATAAAAAGTAGGGCTGAGGGGATAGCTTGGAGGTAGAATGCCCCTGAGTTCAATCCCTAGTGCTGAAAAAAAAATCTCTTAATAATCACACTGAATATAAATGATCTCAACTCCCCAATTAAAAGGCCCAAGGTGGCAAAATGGATTAAAACCCAGAATCCATCTATATTCTGCCTGCAAGAAACACACCTTAAAAGCAAAGATTCCCATAAACTAAAGGTGAAGGGCTGGACTAAGGTAATCCATGCCAATGGAACTTGAAGACAAGAAGGAATAGCAACTATGATATCAGATAAATTAGACTTCAAGCCTAAACTTATCAGAAGAGATAAATCAGGTCACTTTTTACTAGTAAAAGGAACAATCCAGCAAGAGGAAATAACAACTATCAACATCTATGCCCCAAACATAGGTACAGTTACTTTCATAAAACAAACTCTGCATGATATAAAGTCACACATAGATCCCAATACACTAATATTGGGAGACTTCAGTACTCCTCTCACATCACTAGACTGATCTAAACAAAAGGTCAGTAAGATGCCTCAGACCTAAAGAATACCATAAACCAAATGGACCTGTTAGACACATACAGACACTTTCACCCAACTACAGCTGAATTCACATTTTTCTCAGTTGCAAATGGAACCTTCTCCAAAATAGACCACATTCTGGGCCACAAAGCAAGCACTGGCAAATTAAAAAAAATGTAACATAATTCCTGGCATCTTCTTAGACCACAATGGAGTGAAACTAGAAATCAACTCTAGGAAGCCCAAGAGTAGCCATGGAGATGGAGCACCACACTGATGAATGAGAAATGAGTCATAGAAGAAGTAAGGGGAGAAATCAAAAAATTCCTAGACACCAATGAAAACAGAGACACAATATAACAAAACCTCTGGGACACCTTGAAGGCAGTACTAAGAGGAAAATTTATAGCACTGAGTGCCCACGTAAGAAAAAAAAAATCACCAAATAAATAACCTAATGCACAGATCAAAGCCTTTAAAAAACAAGAACAGTCCAACCCCAAAGCTAGTAGAAGACAGGAAATTATGAAAATCAGAGCAGAAATAAATGAAGTATAGAATAAAGAATACAGAAAATCAATAAAGCTAAAAGCTGGTTTCTTGAAAAATAAACAAGATAGATAAACCATTGGCCAACCTAACCAAAAGGAAGAGAGAATCAACCCAAATTACCAAAATAAAAGATGGAAAAGGGGATATTACCACTGACAGTGTGGAAATACAGAGGATCATGAGAAACTATTTTGAAAAACTATACTTCAACAAAATGGAAAATCTAGAAGAAATTGAGAAATTTCTAGAAACATATAACCTTTTAAATTGAGTCAAGATATATAGAAAACTTAAACCAACCAATAACAATCAAAGAAATAGAAACAGCAATAGTTTACCACCAAACAAAAGCCCAGGGTCAGAAGGTTTTACAAGTGAATTTTATAGAACATTTATAGAAGAGCTAATCCCAATACTCCTCAAACTATTGCATGAAGTACAAAGAAACTGAACTCTCCCAAACACATTCTATGAAGCCAACATCACAATAATACCAAAGCCAAATAAAGACACTTCAAGAAAAATAAATAAATAAATAAAAACTATTGGCCTATATCATTGATGAACTTAGATGCAAAACTGCTAGATAAAATACTAGCAATGCACATTCAAAGCCATATCAAGAAAATTATACACTATGACCAAGTTGGGTTCATCCCAGGGATGCAAGGCTGGTTCAAGATATGAAAAACAATCCATGTAATTCACCACATAAACAGAATCAAAGAAAAAAACAACATGATCATTTCAATTGATGCTGAAAAAGCATTTGACAAGACCCAACACCTATTCATGCTAAAAGCACTGCAAAGAATCAGAATATAAGGAACATACCTCAAAATCATAGAGGCAATATACAATAGACCTGCAGCCAATATCATATTCAATGGAGAAAAATTGCAAGAGTTCCCACTAAAAACAGGAATAAGACAAAAATGTCCATTATCACCTCTTCTGTTCAACATAGTACTTGAGACTCTAGCCAGAGCAACAAGGCAAGAGAAGGAAATCAATGGAATAAGAACAGGGAAAGAACTAAAACTATCCCTTTTTGCAGATGATATGATACTATACTTAGAAGACCCAACAAAATCAACCAAAAAACTTATAGAACCGATCAACAAATTCAGCAAAATGTCTGGATACAAAATCAATCTTAAAAAATCAGAAGCTTTCCTATATGCCAACCATAAATCCACTGAAAAAGAAACCCAGAAAACAATTCCAGTCTCAATAGCACCCTGAAAAATAAAATACTTAGGGATAAACCTAACCAAAGATGTAAAAGACCTCTATAAGGAAAACTATAAAAAGTTGAAGAAATAAATCAATGAAGACCTTATAAGATGGAAAGATCTTCCGTGCTCTTAGATAGGCAGAGTAAATATCATCAAAATGGCCATCCTCCCAAAAGTGATCTACAGATTCAATGCAATACCCATGAAATTACCAAGGTCATTCTTCACAGACATAGAAAAATCAGTCCTTAAATTCATTTGGAGCAACAAAAAGCCCAGAATAGCCAAAGTAGTTCTTAGCAACAAGAATCACAATACCTGACTTCAAACTCAACTACAAAGCCACAGTAATAAAAACAGCATGGTATTGGCACAAAAACCAACACATTGATCAATGGAGCAGAATAGAAGATTCAGAAACAGACTCACGTACTTACAGCCAACTGATTTTTGACAAAGGAGGCAAAAATACACACTGGAAAAAATTATAGCCTCTTCAACAAATGGTTGAAAACCGGTTAATGATATGCAGGAAAATGGAAATAAATCCTACTTTCTCACCCTACACAAGAGTCAACTCAAGATGGATCAAAGACCTGGAAATTAGGCCAGAGACCTTGCAGCTACTTGAAGAGGGCATAGGACCAACACTTCAACACATAGGCACAGGTAAAAACTTTCTCAAGAAGACCCAAAAAGCACAAGCAACTCAAAGGAAGATCAATACATGGGTAAACTGAAGAGCTTCTATGCAGAAAAGGAAACTATCATGAACCTCAACAGAAAGCCCACAGAATGGAGAAAATTTTTGCCAGCTACTCTTCTGATAGAGGACTAATATCTAAAATATACAGAGAACTCAGGATAACTAAATAGGCTCCTTCTCTGGGCTTCTGTATTTGCTAAAGTGGAAAAGAGTATATATGGTAAGCTGTCCCATGCTCAACATTATCAGGAGAAAAATGTACATACAACACATCTTCAGGCATATTCTATCTATTGAAACACATTTGCTGCAGAGCGTTTATACCTTTTGTAATTTACAGGAATGAATTAGGTTTTATTTTATCATAACAATGTCTCTGAAAAATAAGAGTTAGACATTTCCATAAAAGAAATATACTAAAAAAAAAATTAATAAGCTGGGCGTGGTGGTGTAAGCTTGTAATCCCAGTACTTAGGAGGCTGAGACAGGAGAATTCAGGTTTGCGGCCAGTCTCAGCTACTTAGTGAAGCCCTCTGCAACTTAACAAGACCCTATTTCAAAATAAAGAATAAAAAATAGGACTGGGGTTGTAGCTCAGAGGTAGAGTGCCCTTGGATCCAATCCCTAGTACTGTAAAAAAAAAAAAAGAATTAACAAATGGGCATTCTTCTCCATAGTATATGGGTCTGCCTGTGTAATTATGGAGAGCTTATTCTAGGAATTTCCATTTCCTCAGGTATAAAGTGAATCTCTAAAATTTTCAATTTCCTTACTAATAATACCCTTGATACCCTTAAAGAGATTTTTTTCCCTTCATGCTTGACATTTACTTCTGTTCTACAGAATAGAAGGAAATTTAATGCACAGAAAGGTTAGGTGACTTTAAAAATATCACAGCTCATGTTATTGATCAACTTGAAATCTATTACATTATAAATCTATTACTACATATATTTCATTTCAAACAAATTCACACACACACACACACACACACATACACACACACAGCAGCAGCAGCAGCAGCAACAAATTCTTCAAAATAAAATAGAGAATAATAGCAATAATCTCCACCCAAAACAAATGTATTTTAGCAGACCAGATTACTTATTTTATTTTCCAAATTCTATTTTCATAATACATGTTGGGTTCTCAAAGTTAATGATGGTCATAGGATAAAAATATGAAATAGATTCAGCACTGCCCTGAAAAATATGTTATATCATAGTATCCAAGATATACTGCACAAAATATTTGTCAGAAAAATGTACTTCAATCTCTGTAGGATTCTCCACACTTGAAAGAACAAATGTTCATTGTGTTTGATGAGCTGAGCAACCACTGTCTACATTCAAAACAAAACAACCCGGAACCAAGTGAAATTGACGTGTGCCAAAAGTAACCACTTTGCAGCAAATACATGTTCAACTATTTACACCCTCTCATAATAATCTGTGAAGTGTTATAAATAGTTACAAAAGGTAAAGAAAATATTTACTCACTTTACTTCAAATTATAAATTTTCCTTATTCATTTTCCCCATGTGATGAGAGACATTGTGTTATAATGTAGGTGTCATCAATTTGTTTCCAATGAGAAAAGTAATGCAAAAGTGATCACATTCTCCTTATTCAAATACAAGATTTGTAATCATAAATTATTTTAAACACTAAATTTTGTTCTATATTTTCCTTTGCCTCCCAGAATAATCTACCTTTATTAGTTTTGCATTTATTTGCATAGACAATTATGTATATTTATGTGCCTATCTGCTTAGAAAGCTTATGTGGATATATAAAATATATATATGCATATATATGTATATACACACACACACACATATATATATATATATATATATAATATGTAAGTACAAATGTATGTGTATAGATTCAGTATGTAAATGTAGTTATAGGTTTTATTTCTGTGTATATTGCATTATTTCTGTTATAAAGGTTTTTAACATTTGTAACATTCAATACTAATATTAAGCCAATATGTTCTGATATGATAAGATCATATCTTAAGATATGGAAATAATTCCATACTTGTAGAGGAACTAGCATTTACACTAAGCCCTCCTACTTCCTCCAGCCAACTCTATTCCTCCTCAGGCGTTCCATGACCCAACAACTAAAATATCAAAACCCACCCTAGCAGAAGGCTTTCAAAGTTTGCTGCAATAACCTTGGAGGCCAGCAACACTTCTGAATGTCCTAATATATTAAAAATTGTTCCTCCCAGCATTCTTACAGCTATAATACAAATATTTAACCATGTAACTTAGAGGAGAAAGGATTTATTTTCTTATGGTTTGGAGTTCAGTCTATATGATGATGGGAACCATGGATCACAGGGCATGGTGGCAGGAAGCAGACCAAGGAAGAACATACGGATTGTGCCCCTCACATCATGGAGACCAGAAACAAGAGAGGAGGAAGAGTGAAGGAGGGGAAGGGGAACCATATATAATCCTCAGGGCTGCACCCCCAGGGACCCACCCTTCCATCTACACCCTAATGACCTGGACCACCACCCAGAAAAATCCATTACAACTGATTTATCCACTGCTGGGATACAACCATCATGACTCAATTACTCAATTACATCAACTCCAAAGACTAGTTTATGAGCTCTTCAAGGGGTCATTCTATATCTAACAATAACAAATAATGACAACTTTGCCCTGGATGTAACAAAATGTAGTTCTTCATTTCACTGTTGGTTAATCTCCTCTTCTCTTCTTTCTCTTCTCTTCTCTCTCTCTCTTTCTCTCTCTCTCTCTCACTTTCTTATATTACTTCTTTTTATAATATTTTTTAGTAAACTATAAAATGTAATTGCAATGACATTAACTTTTTGAAGGTGAAGAGTATTTTCCTGTGTTCTTTACTGCTATATGCCAAGTTTCAGAAAATGGTAAGTTCAATATTTTCTCTTTTTTTAAAAAAATAACCTTATTAGCCCATTGCAATTATACACCATAGTGAGATTCAGCGAGATACAAATATACCTGCATATGTCACTAGACATACTTCCTTTCACATCCCACCCTGCTCCCTCTTCCTCCCTCCACATACATGTTAATGAAATTGATAATAATACTTTTATATATTGTAATAGTGTTATTTGAGCTGTTTCCTTCCTTAATCATCTTTTACCCCTTCTCAATCTCTCCCCTAATCATTTTCCATTATCCCACAGATCTCTCTCCATATTCTTTAAAGTCCTTATGTTTCCTACTGTATTAATATATCCTTACACTCTTACTATCATTGAACAATCTTTACCTCTACTAATGAGGTAAATAAAATATCACATCATTTTGTCAATAAACATTTTACAGATTACAAATGAAATTGAATATCATATATTTAAATATGTGTGTATGCATTTTTTAGTCTATAAATTTTCAGATCATGTATGTTCTTTGGTTTTGCGTTAACTCACTTATTTTATCTTATATTCATTTTCCAATGGGTTCATTTAAGTCATTTTTCTTTTTTGATTGCTACTTTGCATCTGAACCAATGCAATATATATATTGGTATATATATATATATATATACATTTACTCTTTCTATTCAAGATTAATTTGCAGATTAAGTTTTATTTCCTTTTTAATTTCAGGGTTAATTTTTTTAAAAATTTCTGCTACATGACATATTTTGCTTTTTGTGTCTGTTAATTGCTAGTTTTGTTTCAGTATCATAAGAAAAAGAAGCCTGCATGATTTTTTCTATCCTGAAAATTCATTTTTAGTTTTCAGTAAAAGTTACTTATATTGGACAGGATTGTTGTGTGATATTATGCAATCTTAGGTTCTCAATGACTTTTGTGACTTTGGATGTGTTGATGAGATGATAAGGGCAGATTGGAGGGAAAGGTAGAAATGTAGACAAAACTGTTCTCATAGGTACAAGACCTGCATAAAACAAATAAGAAATCTACAGAAAGCTATGTGTGCTTCTTACTGAGGAAAGCATGTCTGCGCTCATTTGAGGTATCAGTCATTTGAGGTATCAGCTCTATAAACTGGACTTCCACCATCATTTCTCTTTCCTGGCCTTTCCATCTTGTACTGGAACTGCATTAGCAGTTGCTCAGATTCTGAGACTCCAGTTCTTGGACTGTGCTCAACCAGCTGCAGCTTCCTCAATCTATCTGCATGCAGTTGACTACTTGGAACTACACTCTTTCTGACTGTGAGCTGATTCGATAAATCCCTTTTTGCCATATATGTATCCTGTAAGTTCTGTAATTCTAGTGAACCCTGACAAATACATCATCCTTCTTATTCCCCATGGGTTGATATGGGGCTCATACAATCATTCCATGATTTACATTTGCACCATAGGTGACATGAAATATTCTCAAATTAGAAGATATCTTCAGTGTTTGGATTGGCAGATAGTGGCTCACATTTCTTCCAGGCATAGATGTGTGGCCCAAATTAGTTGCATGAGCATGACCCATTCCAATAAGAGGACTTGGAAATGTAAGAGAAGAGATGGCTCATTTGGTGGGCGTATCCCTTTCCAAATATCCCTGTCTAGTCCCCAGACATTCTTTTGCTCTTTTCTTAAAAGAAGTAATTAGTCATTGCAACATTCTGCAAATGTCTCATCTTGGTCCAAAGGAATAGATAAGTTTCTTTCCCATCTCCAACACACACACACACACACACACACACACGCACGCACGCACGCACGCACACACACACACACACACACGCATGCAAACACTTTATGCAATGATAGAACTATGAAAGCTCAATCACAATAAATTTCTTCTCCTCATACAAAGGCAAAGCAATTGATGACATCTTTTATGTAATTGTAAGATAAAGATTGTTTCCTAAGTGGGCATTCATTCTTGTCATAATAAGGACTCTTTTGTCCATTTTTTCACCATGGCCTCTGATTCTGAAGTCTAATAATCTGATATGGACTGAAGGTTTGTATAACCCCAAATTCATATGTTGAAACCTTAAAGTGTAACAATATTTGGAGTTGGGGACTTGTGTTACTTTTTAGTTGTGAAGTAGGCAAGGCTAAGTTTTAAAGAGATCTATTTTGCCTCATGGCTCTGGAGTTCCAAGATCTAGAATTGTACTTGGTGGCCTTCCCATTGGAAGACTCCTGAGGTGTTGCAGGGGATCACATGAAGAGGGACAGGGACCACATGTGTATGTCTTCTGGTCTCTCTCCCTCCTCATAAGGTCACCATAATTGATCATGGAGGATACCATCTGATAACCTTATCTATCCCTCAGGACCTCTCAAAGACCCACCTCCAAGCATCAAGGTCAGATTAACTTTTCACTCTTTAAATACCTCACTATGGGAATTGAATTCCAACTCAGGTTTCAGAGAGGACACATATTCAAAGCATAGCAGGACTCTATGCAAGTAATTAAGGATCAGTGGGCTTAAACAGGTGAGCTCTGGTTCAATAAGATTAGCTACCTTATGAGCAGAGGCACTGGAGGTATCAATCTCTCGCTCTTTCTCCATGATCATGCACATAACAAAGACAACATAGCAAAAGCCATCTTTCTGCAAGAGAAGAAGAGAGATTTTACCATAAAATGAATTGACTTCACTTTGATGTCTGACTTCTAGCTTACTGAACTATGAGAAAGTAGATTTCTGCTATCACCTGCCCTGTCTATGGTAGTATGCTCAGGCAATCAAAATTCACTGACAAGGAGGTGTTTCCTTTGCCTTATCCTCAGTGGTTGCTGAGGACTCTGTGTGACTGTCAAAGTCTCCTTTCTACCCACAGCAATGGATCCAGGCACTGTTCACTTTCAGAATCACCAAATTCCTAGTGTCTAGGAATTTCTAATGTCTAGTCTCGTAGTTTGCTTAGTTGAATCACAGTATTCATATTTGTTTATTTTTTTTCTTTTTTTGTGGTTCTGGGGATTGAACTCAGGGGCATTCTACCTCTGAGCTATACCCCCAGCCCTATTTTTTATTCTTTATTTTGAAACAGGGTCTCACTAAGTGGCAGAGTGCCTCACTAGGTAGCTGAGGCTGGCCGCAAACCTAGATCCTCCGGTCTTAGCCTCCCAATGCTGGGATTACAAGTGTCTGCTACCACACCAGGCTTCATATTTCTTTAAATCTCTTGATTACATGTACCATTAATTTTTGAAAACAAGATCTACTACTTTTATTTGTGTTTTTGATAAGTGCCTATCTTTGATTTGTGTTCTGGAACTTTTTATGCACTATCAGAAATTACTAGTTATTATTCCATATTGATATATTTTCTTGAATCATTTTTTTTCTGGTACTAGGGATTGAACTCAGAAGCATTCGACCTCTGACCTATGCCTCCAGGTCTTTAAAAAAAATTTTTTTTAAAGAAACTTTGTCTCACTAATTTGCTGGTAGTTTAGCTCAACTGCTGAGTCTGGCTTTGAAACTGTGCTCCTCTTGTCTCACTCTCTCAAATGGTGAGATTACAGACATGCACCACCTGACTCAGCTAAATTATCTTAATTAGGTGAGAAGTTTTAGCATTAAGAAAAACTGCCACACCCTTAATCTAATTTTTGCTTCAGGGCCAACCTTCAAAGCCCTTTGTTGTTCATATTTTTTTTATAATGACTAGAAAGCAGTTGACTGCTGCCAACATCTGAAAACTCTAAATTTATTAAATTTCTTCATAATTCTTATTTTGACTTGGAAACAGTCTATTTTTTAAGTTCATCTCTTTCATGTAATACCTGGTCAAATCCAAGCAAAATGACTAATGCACTATATTCTAATTTAATTCTCTCATATCTACCCTAGAAACTGAAAATACATTACTCATATAATCTGTCTCCCAAGTTAGGTCTGATGAAAGTTTTATTAACTTTTTTGTGACATGAAATCTGCAATCCTCTTGTCTCAGCCTTCCAAGTACCTGGATCAGAGGCATGTGCCACTGCACCCAGTTTTTGCATGATATCATTGGCCAGTCTTACCTTTTTTGTTTGTTTGTTTTGGTACTGGAGATAGAACCTAGGGGTATTCTACTTCTGAGCCACACTCCCAGACCTTTTTATGTTTTGTTTTGAAACAGAGTCTCACTAGGTTGCTGAGAGTCTCACTGAAGCAGGTCTTGAGCTTGTGATTCTTCTACCTCAGTCTCCCAAGTACTGGAATTGTTACCATGCAAAACTGTGCCTGTCTTGCCAGTCTTATCATGTTACAAAAATATTAGTAAAGAATTGTCAAACATATTTTAAAAATATATTAGCTAGGTGCGGTGGCACAAATCTCATTTTGTTTATATGTTAAATGTTATATTGGCAATTTTGACAAAGTAGAAAAATAAAAGCAATGTTATTTTATTACTTAAGGCCTAGAGATACTTAATGATAATTAAATTTCATATTATGTAAAATTTTCTATGCTTAAGCAATTTCAAATGAGTTTTTTATATTTGTGGCTAAAAGCATCATATAATTATATATACATGAATTGAAAAATTTAAAAAACAAGTTTAACATTAAAAATATATTTTAAGAAATAAAAACATGAAATATGGAGGAAACAAATTTTTATTTTTGTTTATGAACTAAGTTAAATCTAAATTATTAATTCAAGAAACATTATTGTTTCTTAAAATCATGACTAAATAACAGTTGTTCTTCAGCTGTTTAGCTGCTTAGCTGATAATTTCTTATTTCACAACTATTTTTAGTTTGTGTTGCCTGTGGGAAATGTTTGCATTTCAAAGAAAATTTTGAAGAAAAAGATGCAAAAGTAGATAATTTCGCTTCAGGCTGTATGGGATACTCAGGCAGCACAATAAAGCAGTAATAAAAACCATGTGACACATAGAGTGGAAAATATATCTGCAAATCCTCATTTGGGGGAAATTAAGCTGCATTTTTAATTACTTTTTCAGTTACTTTGAAAAAGTTAAATTTTCATTAAGTTAGATCCTATGTACAATTTTAGTTTAATCTAGACTTTTCAAAGGCAATTACAATGGCTAGTGTTTTCATCTTGTCAAAGAGGCCAAGGTCATAGATGGAATATATTGGCTGGTCGGTTTAACCTAGAAACATCTGCTCTCCTGGTAAGAAGTTCAAGTGGGCCTCAGGGAAAATGTTAATGTCTACACAGGGAGTGATCTCCATCTTAAAGGAAAAGACTCAACCTGGCATTATCCTGATGGAGTTAGCCCACAATGCTAAGGCTTGAGATTTTAGCCAATATCAAGAGATCATTTTAAAAGAAATAATCATAATCAATTCTCAGCAACAAATGAGTCTTAGCTACAGTCATTTACTATATGAACAGATTCACTCATTTGCCACAGTGACAAACTGCACTGGTTTTCTGGGTGGCATGTGTGAGTGTGTGTGTGTGTGTGCCTGCATGTGTGTTTAACCCTGAAATATGATTTGGTTTTCTTTCATTTTACAGATAGGTACATCCACATTTACCTATGCTACCCAAATGATGCACTGTTGAAAATGACATTGATTTTCTTTGAAGGTTAAAGAGCTAATAATTGAAGTCTATGTTCACTTAAAGGTAACATTGGTTCTCTGCCAAATAAATAATTGAAAAGATAGTACTTGATTACACCAGTAGGGCTTGGTACCCTTGCTGTGTGGGAAATGGTCTTGGTGCAGCTGTAAACTCCAAGTACAGTACAAAAGAAACTTTCCCAAGCCTTATGAACTGCACAGATGCACAGATCAAATTAAAAAGTTTCAAACCACATGGCTTATTAAATGCGTTCAGCACACATAGCATGAAGCAAGGGTAAAGAAATGAGAGAAGTTTGCACCCTTGTGACAGAGAGTAAGTGCATGGGGAGGAGCACATTGTCTGCCTTTATGGGACACAGTGCTTACTTGTCCTGTCTCTCCAGCTTCCCTGTGATGCTATGGTTGCCAGAATGAGAGCTGAGGTCAAGCAGGGGGCCCCCTGCAGGAAATACCCTGGGCAAATGACACTGTCTTACTCTACTAGGTAGACATAGAGACAAAGAGTCCTGGCTATGAGCTGTAGCTTGCAAATCATCTTGCTGCACAGCCATGGGTTTCGTGCAAGCTTCTTGAGCACAGAACTGTCAGGGCCAAACTCAGTGTCAACAATGGGTGACTGAATTAAGATCTCATGAATAATGAGTGCTTCATGTGTCTCATGCATATTTAAAATATTCTGTTACTCAGTGCCTCTGGTGCCTCATGCATATTTGATACTTCATGAATAATCCGTGCCCTTGGTGCTTCCTTCCATTCCTCTCTGCCTTTAACTCACACATGCGCCATTTCCCAATGTCTTATCTACAGTTAACACAGCTTGTGAGTTTCATTCATTTTTTCTCTTGATAGAATTAAATGGCCTCAAATAAACAAATTCACATTTTATTACCATCTCTCAGCTATCAAACTCTGAATTACTTAAATCAGCTAAAATAATGAATTTTTTTTTAAACTTAGAAAAAAGAGGGTACATGTATAAATATGTTTCCCTGGGTGTATGGGGGGACGTGGGTGTGTATATAGGTAGAGTAGATAGATAGATGAATAGACAGATGTTGAAGAGAAGGCTGTATTCACATGTAGTTATGACACACCAAAGTAAGCATATAATAATTATTTTAGTTTACAAATATGGGGGTTACAAGGTACATACTTATGAGATGAAATTTTTTTTAAAAATAACTTTTTTTGTGTGTGTGTGGTACTGGGGATTGAACCCAGGGGCATTCTCCCTCTGAGTTACACCCCCAGTTCTATTTTTTATTCTTTATTTTGAAACAGGATCTCACTAAGTCATGGAGGGCCTCACTAAGTAGCTGAGGCTGGCGTCAAACTCAGATCCTCTGATCCTCAAGTACTGGGATTACAAGCGTGCACCACCAGCCCAGCTTTAAAAAATTAACTTTTAAATGAGGTTAACTGATAAGAAATTCAGCCATGAAAGCATCTTAAAGCCCTTATTTTTAAGAGGATTGAATTACCATAAATATCAAATTACTTTATAAAATCTAATGTATCAGAGTGATGTCAAAAATTTTATCCTTTTCTTCTCTTTGAATAAAAATGTACAATTTATACCATTAATTCAGCACTACATTCCTGATTATTGCTGAAAATAGTACTGAATTCCTTGCAAGGCATGCTGTCCTTACCTCCAACTATCTTCTGTCAACATAAAACCTGATAGCAATATAATGTGTACTCAGTTTGTATTGCTCTAAATAGTAATTCAATTTATTGTGGGCAGGATCACTTCATCCAGTAGTATTTGACAAGCTCAAACACATTCAATTTGCATACTCTGCTCTCTGGAATATTCACTTGGTAAAATGTATCAATTTTAGTGTATGTGTGTGTGTTATGGTTGAGGGTAGCAGTGGTGTAGGAAGCTCACCTCTCTACCACATAAAAGCTGAAAAGAGGACAAGGGTGATGCACTGCTTGGGAGAAAAGAGAAAGAATGAGAAGTAGCCATGGTGTAAAAGGTCAATTTCAAATTATAACAGTAATATAAAATGGCATTCTTTTAAACCGTAGAGCTGTTTTTATTTCTAAATATTAAGTTCACACTGTTTTGTTTCTTCTGAGCTAGTTTGTTCCTTTTTGTTGACAGTAGATAGATTCCAAGATTTTGCTATTATGAATAAGGCTGATACGACATATTTGTGCATGCACTTTTGTTGTACAATTTCTCAACCAATTTATTATCATAAATATGAACACATATGAATTTTTCAAGTGCTTAGAATTAACTGAGATATTTCCACACATGTATACATCATGCACTTGTCATGTCCATCTACTGTTCTTCTACCTTTACTCCTCCTCACCCTGAACACCCTTCCCATTTCATCTACCACTTTCAGGTCAACATCTCTCTTTTGGCTTCCAGATATGAGACAGAACATGTGATACTTGTCTTTCTGTCTGGTGTATTTCATTTTACATGATGTTCTCCAGTTTCATCTATTTTGCTGCAAATGAGAGGATTTCATTATTTGTTGATGAATAACATTTCATTGTGTGTATATGGTATAGTTTCCTTATCCACTCATCTCTTGATGAGAACCTACAACTGACTCAATATCTTAGCTCTTGTGAATAGCTCTGCAATAAATGTGTATGCAGGTATCACTTTTGAATGTTGACTACTTTGTTTGGATATATGCACATGGGTGGTATAGCTAGATCAAAGGAAAATTTCAATTTTAGATTTTTGAGGAAGCTTCATACTATTTTTCATAATGGTTACACTAATTTAAATTTCCACCAAGAGTGTAAGAGGGCTCGTTTATTGTACATTATTGATAATATTTTTCATATTTTTCCTTGTTTTGATAATAGACATTCTGATTGTGATCTGATAGAATCTCAATATAGTTTTGATTTGCATTTGCTAATGCCTAATAATATTGAGAATTTCTCATTTATTTATTGGATGTTTGACTTCTTTTGAGAAGTGTCTATTCAGAGCATTTGCCCCTTTTTAAACTGAATTACTTATTTTTGTTGTTAAGTTCTTAAAATTCTTTACATATTCTAGATATTAACCCTGGCTGGCAAATATTTTCACCCATTCTGAAGGTTGTCTATTAACTCTGTTGATTGTGTACTTTGCTGTGCAGAGTTCTTTGTTTGATATCTCAGTGCTTCTCATATCCTATCCAGAAATTCATTGCCTACATCAGTATTTTAAAGTGTTCCCTCTATTTTCTCTAGTAGTTTTATAGTGTCTGGTCTTACATTAAAGCCTTTCATCCATTTTAAGTTAATTTTTGTACAGGGTGAGAATAGAGGTCAAGTTTCTCTTCTGCATGTGGCTATTCAGTTTTCCCAGTATCATTTGTTGAGAAGGCTCTCCTTTCTCCTGTGTATGTTTTTGGTACCTTCATTTACTGCAAGAAGTATGCATTCATTTCTGGGTCTTCTATTTTGTTCTTTTGGTCAATGTGTCTACTTTATACCAATACCATTGTGCTATTGTGACTATAGCTCTACAATATGTTTTGAAATCAAGTCTTGGGATGCCTCTAGCTTTTTCATTTTCTTCTTGTTCACTTTGGCTATTTGGGGTCTTTCCTGTTTCCATATAAATTTTAGAGTTCTTTTTTCTATTTCTGTACAGAATGTCATTGATATTTTGATGAGGAACATATTACACTTGTAGAATACATTGAATAGTATGGAAATTTTAAGAACACTAATTCTTCTGATCTATAAACATGGGAGGTCTTTCCAACTTTTAGTTTCTTCTAAAATTTCTTTGTTAAATGTCTCGTAATTTTCCTTGAAGAAGCTTTTTTACTCCTTTAGTTAAGTTTATTCTTAGGTACTTTTTAAGGCTATTGTAACCGGATTGCTTTTATGTTTCCACTTCCAGCAAACTCATTATTGGTACATTAGAAAAGGTACTGATTTTAAATGCTGATTTGATATCCTGCTACTTTATTGAGTATCGGGCGCCCCAGGCTGAACCCTCAGCCGTGAGGCCCCAATAAAAGACGCCGGCTAAATGCTACTGGTTCGAACCTCTTTTATTATATCTCTCTCTTTCTGGGATCAAGGCGTTGCACAAACGATAACAAACACAGTGCAGAGGTCGTCTTTCCAAATAGTGCTTTTCCTACAAACTTTCAATAACCCCTCTC
>PVLC010035181.1:0-16483 GCA_004027655.1 Graphiurus murinus | reverse complement strand
GTAGACTGTTCCACTGTTATTCTTCTGGACTCCTTCTACACATACAACATGCCTGCTAGTTTCCTCCATGGTGCCGGGCACATAGGAGCTTCTGAAGGAACCACAGTTGCATGAATCAATGGGTGAATGGAATAAGGATGGGGTACGGGGGCCACATAGTTGTTAAATCTGGGATCTGCCACCTGCTAGCTGTGTGACCCCGGTCAAGCTACTTTACTCTGGACCTGGTTTTCTTATCTAGAAAATAATAGAACTAATACAGTCACCTACATTATAGGGTCATTGTGAAGAAGTAATGATATATGATGTGAAAATGGCTGCTGTTATGTCTGGCCCATAGTGAAGCAGTCAGCTGTTTGTAGTTTTCTGTATTATCCATGGATTCACAGCTGTGGGTATGGACCCACACCATTTTACTAAAATGTCAGGAAGGCAGTGTTTCTGAGGCTGAAGAAAGACAAATCTTTGAGGAATATTTAAAAATAGAAAAATGTCAACCTTACTAATTAATTTCAGAGGGAATCATCAGCTTATCATTCTGTTATAACAGAAATAAGCACCCAGAGTTGGAAACAGACCACATATGTACGTGAAGTGAATATTCTCAGGCAATTTAACTCAATGTCACCATGACCCAGGTTTATCAATATTCTAGAGAGTTTGCCTGGAGGCTGAAAAACTTTCTTATAGAAAGATGTTGCTATTATGATAAACCTAGGCTGGTATTGCCCAGAGTGTGTTCTAAGACACAGCAACTCCTCAAGATGGTTTGCCGTAAAAATGGGGTCCATGCTCCAGAAGTTTGAGAAATGAGGCATATTTCTTTTTTCTTGGAGACTTTCAAAGCATGCTAGAAGGCTAATGCCTCTCTGTCCCATAATAAAGAAATATCCATACTTTTGCAGAATCTGAGGTTTACAAGCTTGTTTGACCAGGGGGCCATTTTATCAGTAACATCTAACAATTTTCAATGGATGTTCTGAACTGGTTTGGGGAAATGCTTATTTGGACATTGTTTCTTGAAATACTTTACCAATTTCAGTGTTGTAGCTCTTGCATTGAGAACAAAGAAGTGGAGAGTTAATCTTATAGCTGGGCGTAGTGGCACACATTTGTAATCCCAGTACTTGGGAGGCTGAGACTGGAGGATCCAGGTTTGCAGCCAGCCTCAGCTACTTAGTGAGGCCCTCCACAACTTAGTGAGACCCTGTTTCAAAAAAAAAGACTAAAAAGTAGGGCTGGGGATGTAGCTCGTAAGTAGAATGCTCCTGGGTTAAAAAAAAAAAGTATTGACAAGATGAATAGCAACTAATTATCTCTTTCCACCTTCCCTTGATTCCTTTCCTTTCCTCTTCACCCAAATGAGTTTCCTAGGACTGTCACCTCCTTACTTATGTGCCTAAAGTTACAAGTATATTTTATTAGACTACTGGTTCTTAGCTCGGGGCAATTTTGCATGTCTGAAAATACTTTTGGTGGTTCCATTTTGGAGGTTGCTAGTGGTATCTCCTGAGAAGGGGCCTGGGATGCTGGAGATGCCAATGAATATTTTACAATCTATTGGACCAGATCCTCAATACCAGGAATCATCTATTCCAAAATGTCAATACTGCTAAGGTTAAGAGACCTTGTGTTTGACCTAGATTCACTAACACAGTAAATATTTATTGAGCATTTATTGTACTCCAGGCCCACAGGCTGAGTGTTTGAGAACTAAAGAGATAATAAGAGGAAAAAAGAACTCATACTCATGGAATTTATAGTTTAGTGAAGAAACTATGTATTCCTTAAATGCTTATACAGATAAATATACAATTATACTGTTGTTAAATGTTATAGGATCATATATCCTTATTTTCTAATCCAAAGATGGGAATATAGTTTGAATGATCTGTGTTCAATTATGAGAAAGAGATAAATGAAAACTACTCTCTTTAAAGTTATGGGAAATCATCTCAAGCAGAAGTGCTTTTAAAGTATGTTCTGAAAAAATAATCTTACATGTACGTCCCACCTGGTCTAATATTGTTGAACTCCTTTTCAATCATCTCTTCAGAGGTGGACAGCATAAGGTTTCTTATGTACAGGATTTTCACAGAAGACATGGTGTCCTCATCAACTTCTACTTCTGGCTCTGCCCAGTCTACTGCAATAGGATGTCCCCATAGCTGAATTCTTCCTTTTGAAAATGATCACAAGTATAATTTTTTATTTATTTACTTACTTTTTTGGTACTGGGGATTGAACCCAGAGGCATTCCACCTCCAAGCTATACCCCCAGCCAAATTTTTATATCTTATTTGGAAACAGGGTCTCACCAGGTTGCTGAGAGCCTTGCTAAGTTGCCAAGGCTGTCTCAGCCTCCTAAGTACTGGGATTACAAGCCATGCACCACCACGCCTGGCTAATTCATTATTTAGAAATCAGGGCAGCATCATCTTTGTTCATACTGATGACTTTTTATTTTTTTAATTTTTTATGGTACTGGGGATTGAACCCAGGGGCATTCTACCTCTGAGCTACACCCCCAGACCTATTTTATTTTAAAACAGGATCTCACTAAGTTGGGAGGGCGTCACTAAGTGGCTGAGGCTGGACTCGAACCTGTGATCCTCCTGTCTCAGCCTCCCAAGTACTAGGATTACAAGCATGTACCACCATGCCTAGCTCTGATGATCTTTAAATTGAACCAATCCTTCAGTCCTTGAATGAATAAGACCAATAAAAGATGTTATTACTGATTTTAAGAAATATAATAGCTCAAAAAAAAAAAGATTTGGCTAGAAGGGAGTTCTATGTGACTAGTGGCTTACTATAATGATTGAGTATAGAGGGAACTGGGATGTGGTTTGAAATAGAATAGAAAGGAGGCAATAGTGGGCATGTTTGGCCCAGCTCTTATAGGGTGAAGGTAGTTGTTTAAGGTGAGTTAACAACAACAACAACAACAACAACAAAACGACAAAGAGTAGATTTAGGCTTCAGACATAGAGTCTGACTTCGTGAAATATTTTAAAAACCACTAGGACATAGGTCTGCTGCCATTGGAATCTGTGTTGTTGCATTGGCCAGGCATCACCATTGAGATGTCCAAAAAATTTGGGCAAGGATAGGCGGGACTCAGACATCCCTAGTTTGTTCTTTACAAGTGTCCTTTACACTTGGTCAAGGCTCAGACCAACTGTTTTCCCTCCTAATCCTGTCAGAGCATGGGCAACTTGGGGATCTGGAGGAAAAAAATTATCTTAACTAAAAAGACAGATGAAGAGCAATGAGAAAGAATATGAGAAATTTAATTCTTCTTAGAAAGGTAGTTGTTATCCAAGACTACATCTATTTTTATAGTCCTAAAATAATAATTTATTAAATGTTTTGCACTATGCTATGTTTCCCATGAGCTTTCTCAGTTCTTTCTCACAGCAACCTTATGGGGAGGGGAATGTCTCCCAATTTTACCAAAGAAGAGATACGCTTTAGAAAGGGTGGCTTCTCCAGTACTATTTCACATCATCACCTATCTCTTGTCTTTGGTGACTCAGCTCCTTAACTTTGAGGTTACAATTCATGTTGAAGTGGTGGGTAGAGGGTGAGAGTCAACTCAAGCTCTAAAGTCAATGGGAAATCTAGTTTATTTTTGGTCATTGTTTGGGAACAAGCTATATCCTAAACTACTGGAAGAAAATATAGGAGAGAAGCTTCTTGATATGGGCCTGGGCAATAATTGTTTGGATTTGAACCCAAAAATGCAATAGGCAACAAAACAAAACAAAAACAAATGGAATTGTATCAAACTAAAAAGCTGTACAGCAAAGAAAACCAACAATGGGGTAAAAAGATAATGTAAGGAAGGGGAAAATATTTGTAAACCATATATCTGACAAAGGGTTAGTTTTCAAAATATTTAAGGGAGAACGAATGGCAAGAAAACAAATAACCCTATTACAAAATGGGAAAAATACTTGAATAGATATCTCTCAAAAAGGAGATAGCAACATGTATATGAGAAACAACAACAAAAAAAAGCTCAGTGTCACTCATCATCAGAGAAATACAAAATAAAACGACAATGAAGCTAGGCATGGTGGTGCACTCCTGTAATCCCAATACTTGTGAGGCTGAGACAGAAGGATTGCCAGGTTTGAGGCTAGCCTCAGAAGTTTAGTAAGGCCCTCATTAACTTAGTGAGACCCTGTTTTAAAAAAAAGTTGGGGGTATAGCTGAGAGGTAGAAGGCCCCTGGGTTTAATCCCTAGTGCCACCAAAACAAAACAAAACAAAAATCCAACAATGCGATATCACTTCATGTTGGGTAGAATGGTTATTATCAGAAAGACAAAAGATGAATGTTGGCAAGTATATGGAAAAAAGAGAATCCTTGTGCACTTGATGGGAGTGCAAATCTGCATGTCCACTGTAGAAAACAATATAGAGGTTCCTCAGAAAATTAAAAACAGAACTACCACATGAACTGATCACTTCTGGGTATATAGCCCAAGGAAAAAAAAATCAATACATCAAAGAGACATTTGCACTCCTATGCCCATTGCAACACAGTAACCAAGATGTGGAATCAATCTAAGTGTCCATTGATAAATAAGTGGATAAGAAAACTTTCAGAACTTTGTGAGCTAGCTAACATCACATGGGTAGCTTGAAATCAGGAATGTTAATAGCATGGAAATAGGCAAATACTACCAAAGGTTTGTTTTTCCCTTGGAAATGGCCAGTCAAGTTTTACCAGCTCTTTATAGACATCTGCATGTCCCTGCCTTTGTCGCTCTAAGTGGTCTGGACTTCAGGATCTTTAAACATCTCTCAATTAATTCTAACATGTGGCTGAAGTTGAAGACCTTTGCTTTCGTTCTCATCTTCCCAGCTTGGGACCATCTGTGATCCACAGAGCTGCAGAAAGCTAGAGGGTAAGAGCACGGGAAGCGGCATGGCAGAGTGACTTGAGAGCATGGGATTTGAAGTCAGGTAAGTTCAAGTGTCAAGAGCAATGATCTTGGCTAGAAAATATCTTTCCTAAGCATAAATGTCCTTATCTGTAAAAGTGGAAAATAAAAGTACCTACTATTGTGAAGACAAAAGAAGGTGATGCAGACAAAGGATTCAGTTTATCATGTCCAAGTGATAATTCAACACATACTCCTTTTAATATTTTTTGTCTGTTTTCTTATATGTATAGTTTCTTCATCTAGGATATGCACTCTGAGTGCAATTCTTAGGTATTATTTTATTTTTAGACTCCCTTATGTCATTGAGAAGAGAGCATTCAATGTTTGTGGGCCAAGTGGTTCCCCAGGTATTCCTATTTATCTCCCATAGAGGTGATGCTTGGTATCATTAGCTGTTAGAGTTAGCTGTAGATCACAAAATCTGGCTGTACTTTGGAATCACCTGGAAAACTTAAAACACCAGTAACCCAATTTGATGCTACAGGGAAGCAGATTCAGTTCATTAGAGGTTGACATGGGTGCTGGTATTGTTTGAAAATGTTCTCAGGTAATTCTAATGTGCAGCTGAGATGGACACTCACTGGCTTAGACCGAGAGTTCTCCAATGTGTGGCTGGGGGAGCTACAGCATCCCATGAACTTATAAATGCAAATCATCTGCATTCCACACCCTGGAGTCGCTGAATCAGGAGCTCTCATGCGGCGGGGGTGTGTGAGGGGGTAAGTCTGTGATTTACCAAGCCCTCTAGGTGACTCTCATGCACCTTGAAGCTGAAAATCACCTCTAGGACTTTTTTCAGAGCTTGCATAGAACACTGCTGCCTCTTAGCTGGATACAACTGTGTTTCATACTCAGCTCAATAAAGATGAGATCTGTTAAGAGGGAGCTGCCACTGTGAAGAGAGGAGGCGAGAGGCTGGGGAGCAGTGCTATACTACTTGAGACACAATTGTCTGTCTTCAAATCTGGATCAATTAAGAAGAAAACCATGTTTGTGGTCTTTGCTTATCAATTTTCTCAAATATCTCCTCATTCTTTAAAACTAGGCTCACCAGAGGGTTGCCAGCTGTAAAGCCCTTCACTGTTGTTGAGATTACAGTGGAGTAAGAGGTGGAGTTGTCCAGATGGGTGATAGCTTTTGTTCTGAGGTTTCATTAAAAGTGAAATGGCTTGTTCTGGCTGACTCATTCTCCAGCTCGCCTCGTGTTTCTAATAAAGCATTCCCACTGAAACCCAGCGGAGGCGGCCTCTAAAGGCCAAAGGTAAGGGAGTGGCCTCTGATTGTGATGAAGATAGGCAGTGAATGGGGAGAGCCAGTGGCCTCTCTGTTGCTGGATCCTGCAGTGAATCCATAAGGGAAAGTCAGGAGCTTGGAGGAAGCATAATGAAGTAATTGAGAATTTCTGAAGTCCAGATGCTCAGTAACCAGACAAGCTGCTCCTAGGGAGGGTCCATACACCATTTCTCTGCAGAGATGGGAAGCCTTCAGGAGGCTCACTGCTTTAGGAGCGCTGACTTTGTGGACCCTGAAAATGATCTTTCATCCATTCAGGACCCTCTTTCCCTATCATTCCTTCCCAACTCCCAAGCTAGTTTTACATATCTGATTTTACAGAGAACGAATAGCTGCCTCAATTGGAGAGGAAGGGATTCATATGGGCTGGAACAGTGGCAGTGGGTTAGGTGAGCTGTGCAGGATATAGCATTAGGAATAAAGGAGACGCCAAGCAGAGTGGCATCTGGAACACAGAGGAATCTGTCTTGATAAGAAGCAGAGTTTTTTTTTTTTTCTTAATTTAAAATTTTTATTATTATTTTTTCAATACTTGGGCCTGGGGATTGAATGTGGGGACATTCTACCTCTGAGTTACACCTCCAGTCCTTTCCTATTTTGAAACAGGGTCCCCTTAAGCTGCTGAGGGTCTTGCTAAGTTGCTGCACTGGCCTTGAACCTCTGATCCTACTTTCTCAGACTTCCAAGTACTTGGATTACAGGCATGCACCACAGCACCTGGTTGGAAGGAGAGTTTTTATGGAGAAATGAAAGATTTGGCAGTAAAGGACTGGCAACATGAATAAAGGTCCTAAAATAACAGGTTCAGAGATGTGCTCCTTATGTGCAGCAAGTAGTTGGTGAACACATTCAAACTGGCAGATTAATCGAGATTGAATTTCAATACTTTGCAAGAACCTGTTGAAAGGTTGTTTTGGAATGTTTATTTGGTAGTAATATTCAGGGTGGAGATGCACAGATTGGGATGTGTCAAGAGAGAACAGGGCTGGCGAATAATTAGGAGACTTTGAAAAACTAATATAAGGTAGAAAATGTTCACGTTTAGACTATGCTACTGGCCTGAGAACAGGATGGATACAAGGGACTTTGCAATAGCAGAAAGGTTGGTGTTGAAAAGGAGAGCTCTGAAGAGGATAGCAAAATATGAAGTTCATGTCACCAAAAGACTAGGCTCCTCATACCTGTGGGCCTTTGATTCAGATGACTTGACCATTAGGTAGTGGAGAATGAAGAAATAGTGAAGGAAAACTTCAAAATTAAAAAATATTAGCCCGAGCTGGGCGTGGTGGCGCACGCTTGTAATCCCAGACTGGAGGATCCGGGTTTGCGGCCAGCCTCAGCTATCTAGTGAGGCACTCCGCAACTTAGTGAGACCCGTTTCAAAATAAAGAATAAAAAATAGGGCTGGGGGTAGAGCTTGGAGGTAGAATGCCCCTGAGCTCAATCCCTAGTACCGCAAAAGAAAAAATAATATTCACCTTCCATATATATATTTTTCCACTTTAAACTCTCTTCATGAAAATATAATTAAAAATCTCTTCTAAAATCTCAGAAAATTTATCCCAATTTTGATGACCTCTAGAGGGATAATTGTACTATTGTTGTGTTTTGTCTTTAAGAATGTTTACAAAGGATCTGGGCGTGGTGGCACATGCTTGTAATCCCAGTACTTGGAGGCTGAGATAGGAGGATCACAGGTTCGTGGCCAGCCTCAGCTACTTAGTGAGGCCCTCTGCAACTTAGTGAGACCCTATTTCAAAAATAAAGAGTAAGAAATAGGACTGGGAGTGTAGCTTGGAGGTAGAATGCCCCTGGGTTCAATCCCCAGTACTGCAAAAAAAAAAAAAAAAAAAAAAGCTTACAAAGGCAATATGAATCTGGATGTTTTTGTTATTTTTAATTCTGGTGGCTCTGCCATAATTTTTATGAGAAAAGTTGGTTCTAATGTCCATATTTGGTCATTCTTGAAGTTCTCTTACTTTAATATTCATTTCAATATCTGACTGTAAGTTTTAGTGATTTAAAAATTGTACTTTAAAATAATGGATTTTTTGTGACATTTTTATACATCATTTAATGTACTTTAATGATATCCACCTTCTGTGTTATCCACTCTTACATCCTTTCCATTTTAGAATGAGCTGAGGATCTTAAAACAACTTCCTAAGTTGATCTGACCAAAGCAGTTCTTGGTGGAGTCTTTTAAACTCAGGAATTGGCAGTTATTGCCTAAATGGGACCTACCCTGTGGTTGGAGCACCTAATAAAGGTGCCTTTTAAAGAAGAGCTTCTATTTTTTCCCCCTCAAAATGGACAGAAATAATTAGACATTAGAGAGTAATGATAAAAGTATATATTACTAAGCCGGGCATGATGGCGCACGCTTGTAATCCCAGCATTCGGGAGGCTGAGACCAGAGGATCCGGGTTTGTGGCCAGCCTCAGCTACCTAGTGAGGCACTCCGCAACTTAGTGAGACTCGGTTTCAAAGTAAAGAATAAAAAAAAAAATAGGGCTGGGGGTATAGCTGGGAGGTAGAATGCCCCTGAGTTCAATCCCCAGTACTGCAAAAAAAAAAAAAAAGTATATATTACTCATTGGGATAATGTATTGCTTGCAGTTTTGTTATACCAACATTATAATGGATAATATACCCTATTTCTAATAAACTTGATAACATAATTTATATGCAAATAATAGCCGTGATTAATATATTTAATTTTTAGAAGAGTCTTTACTTAAAGATTTTGTTACAGAACTGCTATAACTTAGACTTCTGGATTTCTTCAGTACATGTAAATTAAACCCAGTGCATAGAATGAATGTGTTTGTAAACCCAGTCTGTGAAAACTTCAGGGAACTCAACTGACCAGGAGATAAATAGGAAATATGAAGAGTTTAGGATACAACATAATCAAAGTACATAGGTGAGCAGGAACAGCGAGCCCTTGTTTTCTTCGCTGAATCAGGCCAGGTGGAGTGAAGGAGGCCATGAGGTGGGTGGCTTACCTGGTAGCAGTTTCCTCCTGGCCATGGCTGCTGCCCGGTGACTCTCATACTCCACAAAGGCAAAGCCCCGGTTTTTGGTTTTATCTGCAGCACTTGGGTAGACGATGACATCAACAACTCCTTCGGTGACCTTTTTCATCTCCACTAAGATTTCTTCTTTCTTTTTGGTTTTTGGGATTCCCCCAACAAACAGTCGGCAGTTGTCCACGCTGGCACAGACCCCCAACAGACGCCCATTTCTGCAAAAAGAAGGCATTTTGGCTGGTGAAGATCCTTGTGTGACAAAGGTTCACTATGGAAGTTGACAATGTAGGGCCCCTGGGCCAGAGAGGTGTTTGGTCTTGATGGTGTTTAGACTGTTAGTGGAGAGTTTAGCTTCTTTTGAGAGATCAGGGGATGTGTCAATAATTTTTAAAGAAGAGATAAATGATGTGAGGCTGAGTAGCATCTGCTCTCTTCAGACCAGAAGTGGATTCCTTAGTTGTTGCCAATCCTCACCACCCTCCGATGTACCCCAATACTGAAGCTGTACACCTGGCCCACATTCCTCGTGTTGCTTCCCTGGCCCTGCAGGTGTTTGCATTTGCAACTCCTTAAGTCATATTTCTCTTCCAGCCAAAGAGATAAGTTGTTCTGACACAACTGGTATTAACAATGGTCCCTATGGTGTAGCAGGTTTTCACATATTATTTTATTTGGCTCTTACAAAGGAGTCCATGGAATGGGCAGAATACATGTTATTTCCATTTTACAGATAAAGAACTTGATACTTCCAAGAAACTAAATGGGGCTCTGGAGCCTCAGTTCCTGTTTCTTCCATTGCGCAGGGTTGCTTGTCAGCAGGGTGAAGTAAGTACACCTTCCTTGGCAGAGGAGAGATGGCTTAAAGTACTCCAGAGCACATTTGGAAACTGGCTCAAAAATCTAAAGTATAACTAACCTTTGGCCAAATAATGCCTCTTCTGGGAATGTGCCCTTATTAAATAGAGATGAATACCAATCTTTATGTATGGATATTCATTGTTATTTAAAGTAGCCTCCAAATTGAAAATGAGCAATGCTTAATAATAAAGAACTGGCTTAATGCATCTCAACTGGGATGTATTGCCTTTCTGACTGGACATTTCCTCATTGTGTATAGTGGTATGTTTATCCTTGGTTCTTGCCCACTACATGCCAAGAGCCATGCCTCAGGTCACCCCCAAGTGATCCTATCCTGTTTTTTTTTTTTTTTTTTTTGGTGTGTGTGTGTGTGTAGCTGGGGATTGAATCCAGAGGCATTCTACCTCTGAGCTACACTCCCAGCCCTATTTTATTTTGAAACAGGGTCTCACTAAGTTGCTGAGGGCCTTGCTAAGTTGCTGAGGCTGGCCATGAACCTGTGATACTCCTGTTTCAGCCTCCCAAGTACTGGGATCATGGGCAGTCCTACCACACCTGGCTCTTTCCACCCCTTTATAAGTGTCCTTTAAGGTGGACAGTACTGCTCCTGGCTGAGAATTACTGGTTAAACAAAAGGACATTCATAGCACAGAATGCTCTGGAGTCAATGAAAATAGTAACATAGAAGAATATTTATTGGTTAAAAAAGCTAGCTTACTATATGCTGCTCAGTTGTAAAGAGTCTGTAAAGTAAATATCTGAGAGGGGCATTTTGATTAAAGATGGGTAGAAACTCTGGAAAGGCAACAAAATGTAAAAATCGTGGTTATCTCTAGGCTGGGGTAATGAAAGAATGGTTTTAACTTATTACTTTGTGCTTTTGATGTTTTCCATATGATTTTTTAAGTTAATAAATATAGGTAAAGTATCCTTAACAGAAACTATTCATTTGTCATGAATAAAAGTTCTTTGCCAGGTGAGTGGGAGATTGGTCTAATTTTCTAGGGATGAGTGTGTGGCAGGTATTAGAACCAGGTTTGGACATCTGTCCCAGTTGTGTCCCAAGCTTTGTTGAAGAACCAAGGAGCATATGTCAGACCCATGGCAAGTCCACCTTAGTCTGGTGAGCCCATCCAAGTCTGGTGAGGAATGTGGTTTCTTGAGGGAGGGAAGTGTGGGTAGAGTGATCTTATAATTGTTTGTTTAAAAAAACAAACAATTTTACTTAAAAATACACACACAGGACTTCCGGAAAGATGACAACTGAGGAAAATAGCACATCTTCTCAGTCATGCTGACACTTAAAACTGAGTTGCCATGAAGACAGCATCTTGACAAGAGAAAAAAAGCAGCAAAAAATTGAACAAAGCAATGCAAAATTGAAAGGTGGTAGAAACAAATCCAGAATAGAGGACAACAGAATAGCCTGTGCACCTCCCTTGGGGAACAGCTGTGGCCGCAGGGGCTGCAGCAGCACCATCTTGCCTAACTGCGCCAGGACTGCTGGCACTGTGGCCTCCAGAGACCTCCAGCAAAGAAGCCAACAGTTTCTGCAGAAAAGTAGCGAAAAACTCAACAAAAATATGAAGGCTGAAAAGCAGTAGAACCAGAACTAGAAAAAAGAGTAGAGGACTGTTTAAGCTCTTCATACCTCCCACCTAGGGAATGGAGCCTGGCAGGTACCTGTGCCACCTTAGCCAGGCAGTGCTGGAGCTGGCGACTATTGGCACCACAGCTTTCAGAGACCTCCAGGAAGAAACTGTGGATTGTTGTGAGGCCTGTGACTACAGTCTATCAGTGAAAGAATAGAACATCATAGTCTCAGGCCCACTGGAGTTTGGGCCAGGAGAACACAGTGGCCCCCAGCCAATCAGAGACTTCTGTTTGCTTGCACTAAGAACTATATCCAGTTAAAAAGGCTCTGAGGGACAAACTCAAAACTTTGATTATCTGAGTCAGATTGGTAAAGGTAAAGATATACCCCCAGTGTAGACCTTTTTATAAAGGAATAACAAACAAACACAGGACTCACCAAGAGCAAGAAACAGACAACAGAAACACAACCTGAGAACTCTGAAAATATGAGAACAAGGAATAGTGAGGAAACAATAAACTCCTACAACTCAACAACAATGGATATTACCAATACTGGTTTGCAAGAAATGCAAGAAGGAAAATTTCAAATTTTGGTCTTCAATATGATGAAAGGCCTCAAAGAAAGTGTACAGAAAATGAACTAGGAAATTAAGGTTTTAAGAAAGAACCAGAAAGAGGCTCTGAGTGAAATGAAAGAGTGAATAAATGAATTGATGACAGCAATAGAGACCAACTCTGGAAGGCTAGGCCACATGGAAAACAGGGTATTACTCTGGTAAGACAATTCAAAACAGCACAGTCAAAAGAAGACATTACAAATAACACAACAGATAAATCCAACAAATATGGGACAATATGATACATCCAAACTTACAGATAAAAGGCATTGAAGAAGATCTAGAAGTACAGACCAAGGATATCGGAAAGCTCTTCAGAAAAATAATTTCATAAAATTTTCCAAACATAGAAAAAGACTTGGACATAACATGCAGGAGACATACAGGCCACTGTTAAGATCAAAGAAGGACCTCCCCACACCATGTAATAATCAAAATGGCTAACATAGAGGCCAAGGAAAGAAACGTAAAAGCAGTGAGAACAAAACAATGGGTGACATTCAGGGGCAAAACAATAAAAATCACTCCAGACTCTACAACCCAAGTTTTAAATGCCAGGAGGGACTGGTATGAAGTACTCCAAACCCTAGAAGAAAACAACTTCCAACCATGACTGATATATCCAGCAAAGATATCATTCAAAATTGATGGAGAAATAAAAATGTTCCAAGATAAGCAGAATCTTAAAAAATTCATGGCCACCAAGCCAACACTAAAGAAAATACTTAAAGAAATAAAGCATGAAGAAGAAAAAAGAAGCAAATTCCCAAACCAGAGAAGAGGTGAACTCCACCAGGTGGGCAACTAAGCAAAGGATAAATAACACTATATCAAACAATATAGAACACAAAATGACAGGAAACAAAAATCATATTTCAAAATAACACTAAATGTCAAAGGTCTTAATTCTCCAATTAAAAGACATAGACTGGCAACATGGATTAAAAAAACAAAATCCGAGTATACACTTCTTACAAGAAACTCACCTTACAGCCAAAGATATTAATATACTAAAGGTGAAAGGATGGAAAAAGATATACCATGCAAATGGAGATTGAAAACAGGCAGGGGTAGCAGTGCTTATATCCAACAAAACAGACTTTAAGCTAAAACACATCAGAAGAGACAAAGCAGGGCACTTCTTATCAATAAAAGGAACAATCCAGCAAGAAGATATAATGATAGTAAACATTTATGTCCCAAATGTGGGTGCACCCACATTTGTAGAACAAACTCTTCAGGATATTAGGTCTCAAATAGACCCAAATATGAAAATATTGGAAGATTTCAACACAACACTTATGCCAGTAGATCGATCTTTCAGATAAAAGTAAAGACTCTTCAGACCTAAAGAACACCATAAACTAAATGGACCTAATAGACATATACAGAATATTTCAACCAGCTACAGCTGAATACACATTCTTCTCAGCTTCCCATGGAACATTCTCCAAAATATATCACATCCTGGGCCACAAAGCAAGCACCAGCAGAGTCAAAGGTTGCAAAATAATTCCCTGCATCTTCTCAGATTACAGTGGAATGAAAGTAGAAATCAACAACAGAAAGACCAAAAGAAATTACATAAATATGTAAAGACTGAATGATACACCCTTGAATGAGGAATGGATAAGAAGAGAAATAAGGGGAGAAATAAAAAAAAAATTCCTGGAATTAAATGAAAGTAGAGACATGACATACCAAAATCTGTGGGACACTTTGAAGGCAATGTTAAGAGAAAAATTTTTAGCACTGAGTGCCTACATAAGAAAAACAAAGTCACCTAGTAAACCACCTAATGACACACCTCAAGGACCTAGAAAAACAGAAATAGTCCAATCCCCAAACCAGCAGAAGACAGGAAATAATTAAAATTAGAGCAGAGATAAATGAAATAGAGAATAAAAAACAATACATAGGATCAACAAGTAAAAAAACTGGTACTTTGAAAAGATTAATAAGATAGACAAACCCCTAGCCAACCTAACCAAAAGAAAGAGAGAATCAGCCCAAATTATTAAAATCAGAAATGAAAAAGGAGACATCATCACAGACAGTGGAGAAATTCAGAGGATGATCAGAAACTATTTTGAAAATTTGTATTCCAATAAACTTGAAAACATGGAAGAAATCAATAGATTTCTAAACACATACAACCTACCTAAATTGAGCCAAGAGGATATAGAAAGCATAAACCAATCAATAGCAAGCAAAGAAATAGAGGCAGCAATAAAAATTATGCCATCAAAGAAAAGCCTAGGTCTAGATGGATTTCCAGCTGAATTCTACAAAATCTTTACAGAAGAACTAGTCCCAAAATGTCACAAGTTATTCTATGAAATTGAAAGAAATGAGCCGGGCGTGGTGGCGCACGTTTGTAATCCCAGCATTTGGGAGGCTGAGACCGGAGGATCCGGGTTCGTGGCCAGCCTCAGCTACCTAGTGAGGCACTCCGCAACTTAGTGAGACTCGGTTTCAAAATAAAGAATAAAAAATAGGACTGGGGGTGTAGCTCGGAGGTAGAGGTAGAATGCCCCTGAGTTCAATCCCCAGTACCACAAAGAAAAAAAAAAAAAAAAAAGAAATTGAAAGAAATGGTATTCTTCCAAACTCCTTCTATGAGGCCAGTACCACATTAATACCAAAACCAAATAAAGATTCCTCAAGAAAATTATAGACCAATATAATTGTGGACATAGATGCAAAAATTCTAAACAAAATATTAGCCATTGCATTCAAAACTACATCATGAAAATTGTACATCATGACCAAGTTGGTTTAATCCCAGGAAAGCAAGGCTAGTTCAACATACACAAATCAATACATGTTATTCACTACATAAATAGAATTAAGAACAAAAATTACATGATCATATCAATAGATGCTGAAAAAGCATTTGACAAAATTCAACACCCATTCATGCTAAAAACACTGCAGAAAATTGGAATAGGAGAAACATATCTCAACATCATTAAGGCAATATACAATAAACCCAAAGCTAAATTCTTATTGAATAGGGGAAAAAATTGCAGGAATTCCAAAGACCCATAATAGCCAAAGCAATTCTCAGCAATAAGAAGTATGCAGGAAGTATCACAATGCCTGACTTCAAATTATACTATAGACCTACAGTAATTAAAAGAGCATGATATTGGCACAAAAACAGGCACATAGACCAGTGGAACAGAATAGAAGATACAGAAACAAATCCATACACTTATACTCAATTGGTCTTCAACAAATGGGCCAAACACATATTGGAGAAAAGAAAGCCTTTTCAACAAATGGTGTTGGGAAAGCTGGTTATCCATTTGTAGAAAAATGGAACTAAATCCATACCTCTCACCCTGCACAGGAGTCAATTCAAGATAGATCAAAGACCTGGAAGTTAGATCAGAGATGGAGAAGCTACTGGAGGAGGGCATAGGTTCAACATTCCAAAATATAGGCACAGGTAGAAACTTCTTCAGCAAGACCCCCAAAGCTCAGGAAATTAAAACAAGAATTAATAAGTGGGATTATATTAAGCTAAGAGGTTTCTGCAAATCAAAGGAAATCATCAAGAGTCTAAAGAGAAAGCCTATGGAATGGGAGAAGATGTTTACTAGCTATCCCTCTGACACAGGATATCAGAGAATCTACAAAGAACTTAAAAGACTTTACACTAGAAAAACAAATAGCCCAATCAAGAAATGGGCAACTGAATTGAATAGACACTTCACAAAAGAAGAGATATAAATGGCCAATATATGAAATTTTTTCAATGTTGAACATGAAAAATGTTCAACATTAGCAATCAGGAAGATGCAAATCAAAACTACACTGAAGCTGGGCATGGTGGTGCACGCTTGTAATCCCAGCATTCAGGAGGCTGAGACTGGAGGATCCGGGTTTGTGGCCAGCCTCAGCTACCTAGTGAGGCACTCCGCAACTTAGTGAGACCCGGTTTCAAAAATAAAGAATAAAAAATAGGGCTGGGGGTATAGCTCAGAGGTAGAATGCCCCTGAGTTCAATTCCCAGTACCGCAAAAAAAAAAAAAAAAAAAAAAACTACACTGAGATTCCACTAACCCCAATCAGAATGGAAATCACCAAGAAGCCAAATAACAATAAATGTTGGCAAGAATGTG
>PVLC010035180.1:0-16489 GCA_004027655.1 Graphiurus murinus | reverse complement strand
AAAAAAAAAAAAAAAAAAAAGTGAAAACAAACATTTGAGCTGGGCGTGGTGGCGCACGCTTGTAATCCCAGCATTCAGGAGGCTGAGACCGGAGGAACCGGGTTCGAGGCCAGCCTCAGCTACCTAGTGAGGCACTCCATAACTTAGCGAGACCCGGTTTCAAAATAAAGAATAAAAAATAGGGCTGGGGGTATAGCTCGGAGGTAGAATGCCCCTGAGTTCAATCTCCAGTACCAAAAAAAAAAAAAAAATTCTCATTAATATCTTTTACATGTGTGACAATGGTATTATGGTTATGTTTTTTCCTAGGTACAAAATGAAATATTTATATAAAGAAGAACTTAAAAAAAAAAAAAAAGAAAAAGAAAAGTTCATGAACAATAAAAATTGCTTAGTTTGGGCCATTCTTGATTTGTCAATGTGTTAAGCTATAATCAGCTTTCTTTCCAATTCTATCATATCATAGCACAATTAAGACAACATATAGCTGTGAGAATCAGTTACTTTGTTAACAAAAGTGATAGCACTAAACCAGCTTAAATAGCTGAAACTGGGGGATACTTCCCACCCTTCATTCAGTGTGGCCAATGCTAGAAGAATATGGCACTGGATAGCTGAACGTGGTGGCACATGCTTGTAATCCCAGTACTTGGGAGGTTGAGACAGGAGGATTGCAGGTTCACTGCCAGTCTCAGAAACAGTGAGGCCCTCTGCAACTTAGTGAGACCTTTTTTCAAAAAATAAAATAAATGAAATAAAATTTGAAATAAAATAGGGCTAGAGGTGTAGCTTGAAGGTAAAATGCCACTGGGTTCCATCCCCAGTTACCAAAAAAGAATATGGCACTGGATGATATGATTTAATGACTTACTTTCAATCTAATTAGGCCATATTTAAATTTGATTTTTCAAAATAAAATAGCTACTTACAGATGCTGGAATCATTATTTAGGTGCTGCTTATTGACATTGGAATTACTTTCACAATCTAATCATACTGTGTTTCCCAGAACCTGATTTTGAATTTAACTAAATGCAGGAAAGGCAATAGAACTAGTTTGTCATATATCAAAGGGTAAGAACCTACACAGCTCTGGACTCAGACCACCTAAGCTCACAGCACAGTTCTGCTACTAGCTTGGCATATAACCTTTGGCAATTCCTTAACTTTTCTGTGGCACTAATTTCATCCATGGATGGGTTGTTTAGTAGGATTAAATGAATACATATAAAAATGTACAAGTGACTAGTACAAAGTAAATATTCAGTAAATTTTGGCTGTGTCTACTTAAATAGCTTTAAGTCTAGGGGTGAAAAGACTTACTTGATTACATTATTACTTTTTTCTGATGAAAATCCAGCCGTGTAGAAAACAGAACAATGTTTTAAAATATTTTTATGTCTATAATAAGTAGCACTCATCAAGCTAAAGTTGAACAAGACAGGAGTTACAGATAAAAGAACAGTTACTTTATTCTTTTGAAAAATTTCTCCTTTTAGTAGAATTTTTTTTTTTTTTTTTTTTTTTGCTGGTGGTACTAGGGATTGAACCAGGAGCATTCTACCTCTCAGCCCTATATTTTATTCTTTACTTTGAAACATGGTCTCACTAAGTAGCTGAGGCTGGCTGCGAACCTGCGATCCTTCTGTCTCCGCCTCCCAAGTACTGGGATTAACCAAGTGTGCACCACCACACCTGGCTACAATAATTTTTTTCTGTGTGTGTAGCACTGGGGTTTGAACCCAGGGACATTCTACCTCTGAGCTACACCCCTAGTCCAGTTTTATTTCTTATTTGGAAACAGGGTCTCACTAAGTTGCCGAGTCTGCTTTTGAACCTGTGATCCTCCTGTCTCAGCCTCCCAAGTACTGGGATTACAAGTGTGTACCACCACAGCCCGGCTTAGAATCAACTTTTTTTTTTTTTTTTGCGGTACTGGGGATTGAACTCAGGGGTATTCTGAGTACCTCCGAGCTACACCCGCAGCCCTATTTTTTTATTCTTTATTTTGAAACCGGGTCTCACTAAGTTGCAGAGTGCCTCACTAGGTAGCTGAGGCTGGCCGCGAACCCGGATCCTCCGGTCTCAGCCTCCCGAATGCTGGGATTACAAGCACACGCCACCACGCCCGGCTAGAATCAACTTTTTAAAAAATTAAACCGAGGATGAAGTTTGTCCTTAGCCAGTGCTTAATATTTCTTTCTAGTTCTCATTACCAAAATAAGAGTAAAAAATTATGTTTTAATAAAGACGCACAGTGAAAACCTTTGGAAATAACTGATTATTTAAAATCTATAACATAAGCCAGAAAAATGTAAAGAAGTAAAGCGAAATGAGCTGTTTTCTGATCATAAAATATTTATTAAGGTATACTTTAAGGAATATAGTGAATATAAAATTTAGGATCACAATATGAAGCAATTTCAATTCTCTCAAAAGTCAGCACAGCCCTCAATACTCTGCAGATGTGAAACCACTAGTGAGACTCACTAAAAGCAGTTTGACTAATACAGAAGTGGCTTTTCATGAACATTTACAACTAGAACATTTGAATACCTCTTTAAACTGCAAAACCACACCACATTACACTAATGCAGCAACAATGCATTCATATTGTTTTCATTAGTAGTCAACTTGCATAAAACACCAGAAAAAAAAGCACAACGAAGCTCACAAAATGGGCTAAAAAATGAACCTGTCCTTGCAAAACACACACTGCAGTGGAAGAAAAGACATTAAAAAAGGATTATGCATACTACAGAAGCTGCGTTCATTCCAAGAATCTCAAGTGTCATCTCCTTTTCTGTAAAATCAAATTACAAGAACCAGGCACAACTAATACGTGGGAGGCAGTGTGTAGCTAAAATCTCATTTAACTAATTATTCAATGATTTTTAAAATCCCCATAAATCTTTTCTGTCCTGAGGTAGTTGCAAAATAAATCATAACTTGAATATCAACTAGAGCTGAGGCTTTGATTTTTTACTCATTTAAACTAGCTGTTACTGACAGAAACTACCTTTTGATATTTAAAAGACAGTTGAGAAATGGGCCTCTTACTACACACACAATATGATGGCTATGTGGGAACGAGGAGTAGCTGCTTCAGAATGTGAGAGATATGGTCCACCATTGCTTGTACCCTCCCCACTCATTTTAGATTCTTTATTGTCCAAAAAGCCACCAGGAACCACACAGAAGTAGGCAGATCATCGTCCTTTGCTGTATCCAGGGAAGAAAAGATCAAGTAGAGTCTGCAGAATTTCATTGGGAATCATGATGTAATTCTGGCCAAGATCATGCCGACAAGCTGGGCAGGAGAAAACTTGAGCCTTAAAAGAGCGCTGTAAGCAATCCTAAGGTAAAAACAGAAAACAGACACACACACACACACACACACACACACACACAGACACACACACACACACTTCCATCAGAAGGTGAAGCATTTAGAAAAGAACTCAACAACTTAAGCTTTTAAACAGGAACTAGAAGCTGAATGTTTTAACAAAAGAAATGCATGCACAGGATGGACAGCTATAAAGGCCCGAATTTGCACTACGAAGCCTAAATTGTGGCTTTAGTTCCACTTCTGACACGCATTGGAAGATTTCAGGTAAGTGATTTAACTACTTTGTATTTCAATTTCCTCATCCAGTAAAATGATGGTGTTAGAGAATATGAATGGGTCTCACTAGCCTAATCTTTTAGGTTGGATTTTAACCCTTTTCTTTCTTGAGAGCCCTCATAGGGGAGGAGAGGGATCAGAATTTAGAACTAAGTTATAAATTTTATCAAATCATTTAACATATAATTGGTTTTCTAAATATATCTTTAGTTGTACTACATATAGAGAAATAACTGACATAAGGTCAAGCATAAACACACCTGTAGAAGTTATTCCATTTTACAAAAGAAACTTAAGTTCTGAAGTTAGGTCAGGACACTAAACCACCACTTATTAGAACAAGATTTCAATCTTGGCTTAATTAAAACTCAAATTTTACTTTTATACTATACTGATAATATAATACTCAATTTATCTGAGCATCCTTCCAGAAACAATCTGTTTTAGATTTTTTTAATTGAGTGCATGGAAATATTCCAGTTTGCACTATAATAAATATAAAACATATATAACCTATTGCATAAAAAATAACAATGATACCTTAGTTTCATCTTTTCCATTTCACCCCTTCCTCAATAATTCCAAACATCATAAAATACCTCAAACAATATAAACTAGAATTAATACCATGCCATTAAAACACACATTTACCATTAAGATGTAATTACATGAGTCTTAACTGGCAAGGTTCCATAACTATTCTTAATGGGAAAATGCTTCTTCACATGCTAAAAACAGGTGTAGAGTTTGGTGTGCCTTCAGGTCTATCAAGGCAAATCTACTTACTTTACAGACGTTGTGGAAACACTCTGTTGTCACAGGCTGGTAAACTAGCTCCTGGCAGCAGACACACATAAAAGATTGCTCCAATTTTTTCAGAAAATTCTACAATGGCACCCAAGGAGAGGGAGGGAAAAAAAAAAAAAAGGTTATCAGTTAATAATATACTAATGAAATTCTAAGCTATCAGGAGAAAAAAAAAGAATCTTAGTCACATTTAATATCTTTTATTAAGAAAATCAAGTAGTGATTTAGACTATAGGGGCAGATGTGCTTGTTGATCACATAAGGGCCTTGGGATGGAGTATTGTTGTAAATGTATATACATGCCAGGTGTGATTGCACATTCCTGTAATCCTAATACTTGGGAGGCTGAGACGGGAGCATTGCAGGTTTGAGGCTGGCCTTAGAAACTTAGTGAGGCCCTCAACAACTGAATGAGACCCTGTTTCCAAATAAAAAATAAGATAGGGCTGGGGGTATAGATCAGAGGTAAAATGTACTCCTGGCTTATATGAAGAAATTAGACATGAAACATGTCCAGGATAATATTATACAAATGTCCAGAGTAATCACTGGCAGCAAGGTCATAATAATCTGACCTAGGCAGGTCAGATCTTGTCACCAAGAGGACAGCCTCACAGGGAAGAGAACTTTCACATGTCCTAAGTAACTTTTTGCTCCATCTATATCTGCCATTTTGTCCCCTGCCCACCTACACTTTGGAACACAACCTGAGTTATCACTAATCAGCTTTGCCTCCCCAAAGAGGATAATTAGACTATGAATAACAACTGCTTACTATATCTTAATTTGCTCTAAGTGAAAACATATCTGATCTAACAGTCAGACTCTACTTAATCCTGGCTAAAAAGCAAGTAATACTCACAGAGCAGAATCACTTTCCTCCTTCCTCTAAACATATAATCCTCATTTTGTCAAGGATAACCCAACATACATTTATAGGCAAAGGAAATTATTTCAGTGTAAATCCAAAGAGAATTTGATAAAATTTGATAAACTTCACTAAAGTATAGTTTAAAAGTATAAAAATTATATATATTTGTAGTACTGGGAATTGGACCCAGGGTTATTCTACATCCAAGCTACATCCCCAGACCAATTTTATTTCTTATTTGGAAACGGTCTCACTAGGTTGCTGAAAGCCTCACTGAATTGCTGAAGCTGTCCTTGAACCTGTGCTCCTCCAGTGTCAGCCTCTCAAGTACTAGGATTACCAGCATGCACCACCACGCCCAACTTTAAAAATTATATTAGGAAGATTCTTCCTTGATACATAATGCTGACTATCTCTCAAAGAAAGTGTTGCCTGAAGCATTTTTGTTTTTGCCTTTAAGATTTTTGTGTTGCCTTTCACATATATGAGTTCTAGCTAATACAATGAAATAAATGGAACATTGAAAGAGAGAAATTACTAAGAGATGAAAAGATAGAATTTTAGCTACGGTTCACTCACAACAGCTGCATATCATAATGTTTTAAAAAGAAAGAAAACAGAAAACTAACTGTCTTATGAATGACAAGGGGTCAATATCTAACAGCAGATTCAAATTTATAAGCAAAAAAACCCCCAAACAAACAAAAAAAAACCTTTTTTTTTTTTTTTTTTGTGGTGCTGGAGATTGAACCCAGGGGGATGCTACCTCTGAGTTACATCCCAGTCCCATTTATTTTTTATTTGAAAACAGGGTCTCACTAAGTTGCTGAGGCTGGCTTTGAATCTGAGATCCTATTTCAGTTTCCCAAATACTGGGATTACAGGAGTGTATCACCACACTGGGTTTATAAGCAAAATTAAAGACAAAATAAAAAGCAAGTGAGCAAAGAACAAACAGATAATTCATATTTAAAGGCTCCAAATTTAGGAATTTTTTAAAAGCTTTATTTGTAGAACACAGCTTAACACAAAATATAACATTAACCTTTCAACTGCTTTTCACTTTTTTTGTGTGTGTGTATGTGTGTGTGTGGTACTGGGGATCGAACATAAGGGCATTCTACCTCCAAGCTCCCCAGCCCTATTTTATTTTTATTTTAAAATGGAGTCTCACTAGGTTGATGAGAATCTCACTACTTGCTGAGGCTGTTCTCAAACCTGCAATCTTCCTGTCTCAGCCTCCCAAGTACTGGGGTTACAGGCATGTATCACCATGCCCAGTTTGCTTTTCACTTTAAAATTTAATGATTACCAAAGGGGGAAAAAAAAACTTTTTAAAATTTCTGTGGTATGGATGATTTGGAAACAGGGTCTCACTAAGTTGCAGAGGGTCTCACAAAATTGATGAGGCTGGCCATGAACATGTGATCCTCCTGTCTCACATTCCCAAGTACTGGGATTACAACTGTGCGCCACTACACCTGGCTTGAAAGAAATATTTAAAACATTTAAATAAATCAATACTGGTTTATTTTACCCCTATACTGAACACATGCATTTTGAAAGTTATATATCAAATTGCTTAAGACTTATGCTATTATATAAATACAATTTATGTATATATATGTATGTACATATATATAAATGAGTTATAATAAAGACTTTCCTATGAGATTTATTTATTTATTTATTTATTTATTTATTTATTTATTTATTTATTTATTTATTTATTTTTTGCAGTACTGGGGATTGAACCAGGGGTGTTCTACCTCTGAGCTATACCCCCAGCCCTATTTTTTATTCTTTATTTTGAAACCGGGACTCATTAAGTTGCGGAGTGCCTCACTAGGTAGCTGAGGCTGGCCACAAACCTGAATCCTCTGGTCTGAGCCTCCCAAATGCTCGGATTACAAGCGTGCACCACCACACCCGGCCTTCCTGGTGAGTATTAGATTCAGTTGATTGTGTGTTTGGTGCACGCCTGTAATCCCAGTACTTGGGAGGCTGAGACAGGAGGATCGTAGGTTGACAGCCAGTCTCAGCAAAGTAGAAAGCCTCTGGTTTCAATTTCAAGCACACACCCCCCACCCCCCCACACACGAAAGATCAAGTTTTGACTGACTTGTGAAAATTATACTTCATAAGGAAGTTATTTTTCATCAGTTGTTAATATTAGAACATTATTATTAAAAACCATTTACATACTGGTCCTTCCACAAGAGATGCAAGCACTTCATCCCATAGCTTCTGGTTCTGACAATCTTCTCTGATTAGGTGTTGCTGTTGAGGAGTGAGTTGGAAAGCTTCAACCGCTTCTGCTGAATCTGATGCTTTGAACACTTTGGAGGCATTTGGACACTCATCTAGATTAAAAAAAAAAAAAAAAAAAAAGCAGATACTCACAATTCTGCTTAGAACCACTGTAACAAGGTTTAACTATCTGGACATGGTGGCACATGCCTGTAATACCAGTAACTTGGGAGTCTGAGACAGGAAGATTTCAGGTTTGAGGCCAGCCTGAACAACTTGGCAAGACCTTGTTTCCAAATAAGAAATAAAATGGGCTGGGGCGTAGCTCAGAAGCAGAAAGCCCCTGGAGTTCAATCTCCAGTACCAAACAAAAAAGAATTAAATTTCTACTAGTAATGTTTAGCAGGAAGATACCTACATAAAACAGCATCTAATTTCTTGGTGTTAAGATACTATGCTTGATGTCGGTTCTGACACTATTAAAATACACAAAAAGACCCATCTTCCTCCTCAAAAACAATAAAACCCTTTGCTTTTAATTTCTTGTAAATCTCTCAATTTATTAAGACCTCTCTCTATTAAAATGTATGTTATAGGATATATACTCTGCAATCATTACCTACCATCTGGAGTTGGCCTTTTTGTGGCTTCACTGTCCTGCTTCTTTGACTGTCCTTTAGTTTTCTTCCCTTCCTTATCTGAAGGATAACCTGCTGGATACTGACGGGGGAAAAAAAGACAAGACAGATTTAATCTTCAAATAAGGAAGGTTCTAGGTTCTGATGAGAAATTTTAACAGTGGAGGGAAGAGTCTATACTGTTCCCAAACTGAAAGAATTTATATAAAAGAAATTCACATTTAAAGAAAAAGAATTCAAAGGACAGAAGACTATTAAAATCCCAATTCCAATGTAATACCATGCTCCATGGTTTTGACTGCTAAAACATTCCATTTCATAATGTAATGATCTTAGTTTCAGATCTAAGAGAAGAAATCTTCATGAATTGTGACTAGGAAAGTTTGAGAAAAGGAGAATCAGATATGAAGGTGAGGATCAACCATGGAGCACACAAGATGGTAATCAAATAGATAGGAGCTGGGCATGGTGGCTCACACCTATAATCCTAGTACTTGGGAGGCTGAGACTGGAGAATCACAGGTTTGAGGACAGCCTCAGCAAGTAGTGAAACTCTCATCAACCTAGCAAGACCCTGTTTCAAATAAAAAAATAAAAGAGGTAGAACCTCCCCTGGGTTCAATCCCCAGTGTCACAAAACATAAAAACAAAACAAAACCTAAACAGATGGGATTAGAGCAAATTGTGGAGGAAACCTAAAATAAAAAAGAAAAAAATTAAGGACCATATTTCCCATTTCCCCAAATGTGGGGGTTAGGGAGAGCTTTTAGAAGCCCTAAAGCAAATAAGTTACTAAATTTTCTACCACATAAGGGTTTAGACTTCAAGTGATATATTCTACCACTTACCATATGTTTTATGTTTTTTTGGGGAGACAAGGGTATGCTTTTTTGAAAAAGCTCATGTTTAAATGTCAATGTGTTTTGGGCCTGTCTAATCAATATTATTAACTCATCATAGTAGATGGGCTCACAGAATGCTTCTGTTCACAGTTTAAAACCCTACCTAGAGCAATGCTCTGAACACTGGGATCGAAAATATCTTCTGAGCCGAGTGTGGTGGCACACACTTGTAATTCTGTACTTAGGAGCCTGAGACAGGAGGAGTGTAGGTTCTCGGCCAGTCTCAGCAATTTAGTGAGGCCCTACACAACTTAGCGAGACCCTGTTTCAAAATAAAATAATAAAATAGGGCTGGGGGTGTAGCTTGGAGGTAGAATGCCCTTGAGTTTCATCCCCAGTACCACAAAAAACAAGTATCTCTTGAAATTAGATTTGCTATAGCCAGGCAGGCATGGCACTATTTGGGAGGCTGAGACAGGAGAATCAGAGGTTCAAGATCAGCCTCCGCAATTTAGTGAGACTCTCAGTAACCTAGAGAGACCGTGTTTCAAAACAAAAATAGAAAATGGACTGAGGATATAGCTCGGAGGCAGAATGCCTTTGGGTTCAATGCCCAGTACCACACACACACACAAAAAAGGATTTGACAAAGGCTTTTTTTTCTTATGTTTAGTTATAAAATGAGTTACTTTGGTAATTATTTTAGCAGCTGATGGTTCTTATTTAAACAATCAATCCATGAATTTTAAAAGAAAACAAACATGAAAACAGATTTGCACTAGAAGACACACACTCACCTGCTGGGGCGGTCAGACACTTGCCCATAGTTCAGCCCCTACACATGCAGTGTTGGCAGAGCCAGGGAAATGACAAAGCTGGCAGTCTTTACAGGAAGCACAACAATGGGGAGTGATGGGGGATGAACTCAAACCATGCTCTGAAGTCAGTGTCAGGGACACAGTCTAGGGTATACAGGCAATGAAAGGGGAATGCAGCCATACCATATAGTATGCACACAAAGCCAACAAGATCTTTTATGAATTAGCAGCTGAGCATGGGCAAAAGGGAAAAAAAGGCAAAGCACTAAAAGTGGTGGCAGGGCAGGGAAGCAGCTTTGCAGGGGAAGAGAGAAAACGGGTGAGGAAAAGTGAGAAGGGTAGAAAGCTGACCACTCTTATAAGCCACCTCCCCACCCTTGCCCTACCAGAGACATACCCCCTGCCCTCTAGGATAAATGGTTGTTTACAAGGCTTCCTAAACCTAAATTTTATGAATCCCTTTCCCTCATACTTCAAATCCATGTTGAACTGGAAATATTTCACTTTTCATTGACAAATTCAGCTTTTCCCAAGAACAACCCTTGGTCCTAGGGCAGTTTGGCACCTAGGATGTTACCTTTTTACTTCTTTGCTTCTGTATACTTGCATGATTTTACTTCTTATCCCTGATCAATTGCTCTGAGTTATATACAGTGTTAAGGCATGTAGATAGTATCAAGGTATATAAAACACATGAGAACACTAGACAAGTATAATCTAACCTGTAAACGTAGACATAATCTCCTCGATCGTTCTATTCCTTCTGAGGTCCAAGGAGCAGGTTCAACATCATCTCTTCTTAAAAGATAACGCCAAACCAAGAATCCATGGCTGGATGAAATCTCTGGCCAGTATTTCACCACCTACATCATAATATTTTAGTACTAGATTGAGATTGAAAGTTTAGACTTATTTATAATGTAATCACATTCGTGGTTTAAGTAAGCTTTCCAGAATTAATACAACTTCAGAAGATATTTGCTTTGCTGTGAGAATAGCAAATAAGTCAAGAATATTCCCTAAAATGTCCCTATTTTAAAATAAAAGATAAAAATCTTTTTTTTTTTTTTTGGTGGTGGTACTGGGAATTGAACCCAAGGACATTCTACCTCTGAGCTACACCTCAGCCTTATTTTATTTTTATTTTGAAACAGAGTCTCACTCGGTTGATGAGAGTCTCACTGATTGCTGAGGCTGTCCTTGAACCTGTGCTCCTCCTGTTTTAGCCTCCCATGTACTAGGACTACTAGGATTACAGGCGTGTGCCACCATGCCCGCCTAAAAATCCATTTTTAATATAATGCATTCTGCTTTGAAAATCTAACATAATCATTACAAACAAAAGCATTTTTTTTTTCTTGGTACTGGGGATTGAACTCTGGGGCATTTACCTCCAAGCTATACCCCTAGTCTATTTTTTATTTTTTCTTTCTTTATTTATTTTTATTTTTATTTTTTTTGCGGTACTGGGGATTGAACTCGGGGCATTCTACCTCCGAGCTATACCCCCAGCCCTATTTTTTATTCTTTATTTTGAAACCGAGTCTCACTAAGTTGTGGAGTGCCTCACTACATAGCTGAGGCTGGCTGCGAACCCGGATCCTCCGGTCTCAGTCTCCCGAATGCTGGGATTACAAGTGTGCACCACCATGCCCGGCTTTTTATTCTTTATTTTGAAACAGGGTCTCACTAAGTTGCAGAGGGCCTCATTAAGTAGCTGAGGCTGGCCTTGAACCCAGATCCTCCAGTCTCAGCCTCCCAAGTACTTGAATTAAAAGCGTGTGCCACCATGCCCAGCTCAAATAAAAGCATTCTAAAATAAGAATCAAGATTTATAATGGCCAAGTTATTAAAATGGTTCATCATAGAGAATACATACTTATTTTTAAAATCTTAACCTAAAATAAAATTCTATACTTAGGAACTACAAATAAGCTTTTTTAAAAAAAAGTATTGAAGTTAAGAGCTCACTTTGCACATGTGTTTCATTTCCAGAAAAAGTAGAAATGCCAATTAAGATAGCCTACCCTTTCCTCTAGCCCACCCATGGTAGTTCCCTGCAGCAACCCTGTCTTAAAAGCCCAGGAAGTACGACTAACAAGATGTCATGCCAGATAGAGCACCTTATAAATGCCATCATATCTGTTGCCTTCTTCAGGAGCATATTTGCTGATCTTCCTCCCTTTAAAACTGCGTATCACTCTGACTGGCTTACCAGCTCTCCAATTCCGAGACTCTGCTCCAATTTTATCATCCAATGGAGCATCACAGTTTAGGGCCAATGCCCTAAAAAAATAAAACAAAGTCTTTATACCAAGTAATCTTTCTTCAAGTATATAATCGAGTCATTAGCTCAATTAAAAGGTGAATTATGCCTTACCTGATAGTTAAGATTCTATGATTCTTTCCATATTATTCCAGATAATAGGATTATGCTTTCCCCCACCAGCAGAGAAGACAAATCAGTTTTCTGATGTCACCCCCAAGCCAGGGGATTGGTTCTCAGATAGCCTGTAGGGTTCTTCTGAAAGTAACAACATCTGTGCCACGTATAATAGAAAACAACTAAAAATACATGGAATTTTCTTTAAATAACGTTTGAGGGAAGGGTGAACGTTGGAAACTAAAGCAAGTGATTGTTTTAATAGTTATTTTTTTGATAAGGGAGTGAGGTAAATTGCTGGAATAATGTAGAAAGAAATCCAGAAAAATAAATTTGTCAGTGAGGTACCAATGACCTTTCTAGCTCTACTTTCCACATTCTAAACAACTGAGATTCCTAAAAGTTTAAAGGATATTAAGAACAAATGCAATATAAGAATATTCCTTAAAGGCCTCCATAAAAAGAAATTTAAATAATAAGACTGAAGATTCAAAATACTGGTGCTAAATAATGACAAGGAAGATTTTTGACTGCTTGAGATCACTAGTTTACTGATGACACACAGACAAGGAGGAACACTGAGTTGGACGGAGTACCTGACTTAGCTGGAGCTTCCTTAGTATGTCTACTCACTGGTAGTAATAAACCAGCAAGCTTATTTGATTTTACAAGATCTTTCTTGGGAGAGTCTAATATTAAAAATATTATAATGTCTAAAATCAGTATTTTATTCTAAGATACCGACTTAAAAGGAAACATTGAGATCACAAAAGGTTAAAGGAAAAGTATACTCAATCTGGACAAATCAGAAATGATAGAAAGTATTTTTTCAGGGCATAGTTCTTTTATGCAGCCTCAAAGTAAAAAGCAGACTTGGACCCTAAGACTATGACTAACCTAATGAAAAGGAATCTATTGACCACAGTTTCATTTTTAAAGTAAATAAGCTTAATGTATTTTATTTTTAAAAAAATAACTGTTAATAAAGTTAAAGTAAGAGTAAAAGTTAGAGTAAAGCTAAGTTATCTTTTTTTATCTAAAAGGGAGATACTTTAAAACTCTGGAGGGAGAAGAAAACACAGCCATCAACTAGTATTATATCTTACTTATGGATTTCCTATTGAGATATATACACTTCTTAAAGAACTAGGATAAGTACTATCTTCATGTCACCTAGTGATATGCTTGAGAGCTCACGGTACCTTTGGCTGTAATTACTGCCACCACTAACTGGGACTGTCAACTCAATTCTGGCTTCAGATAGGTATACAGGCTACTCGAGAATGTGAAAAGAGTCCAAAAGGATGAAACTAGGCAAAATAGCAACAAAGCTCTTCCATACCTATCTGTAGCTCAACCAGTTGCCTCTAACTTCCCTGATAAAGGACAGCCAGGTTACCTTGCTGCCCTCCTCAGTGTCTTAAAGTGGAAGAGCTGAGAATAGGAATAAACTTCTCAGAAGTAAAGAAAAAAAAGTGTCAAACTTCTTCTTAGTAGAGAAGCAAAAATGAATTGTACCATCCAATATTTGGGAAAGAATAACCTATGGTTAGACTTAGGGCCTTTCACCTCAGTTTTCACGTTCATAAGACAGAGGTCTCTTTGCCCCAGAGGTTTTACAATCATAACGTGTAGTCGTAGCTTAATGTGAAGTAACTAACTAGATATTAAGGTTTATATGGCAAGCAAACGCTGAATTGTTTCAATTACTATTTCATTTTCATAACCCTCCTTTTAATAGTAAACATTTTTAGTGGTCATCAATTATTTTCTAATAAGAGATTGTAACAGTATTGACTAGATTGTACAAAGCTTGAAAGGAATTTATCTTACAAATGTGGGTACTTATAAAAAGTTTCATTTAAGCAAAATAGCCTATTATTAATGGGAAAATGTAATTTTCAGATTTAACAACTAATTCAAGATATATTTTCACTGACAAAATTGCATCAGAATATTTCTAACTTCTTTTAAGATCATTCCTCCTTGAAGAGCTGCCTTTTTGATAGAAAAAGTATAGCTAGGGACTGGACTCCTGCCTCAGGAATGTTTCACCAGCAAATCTGACCTGTCTCCTCTGCTGGTTCAGTAAAATAATCCTACTGTCAGAAATAATATACAAGACACAAAAACAGAGATTCTATGTAACTCAGTATGCAATAAAGTCTTGAAATCATACTGGTACATTCTTTACTTCACATAGTAATCAGAAATTAAGGGGACCTACTTAAAATTAGTTGATTTAAGACTCAGTGAAAAGTACTCACTTTTACTAGATTAAAGCACAAAATATTCTTAATAGGTTATACAAATTTTAACTATATGAAGTGATAACAAAAATTCAGAATGACATGTTACAATGTGATCTTTGACATCTGATGATTTGGGTTACTTATCTATTATTATTGAGAACAGCATGCATTTGCAAAATAAAATATCTTGAAATTAAATTTTCTATTTCCATGGGAGCTGGAATATAATTAGTATTTCTATAGACTAAAGGTCAGCACAAGGTGGCTCTTGTGTAAGGGGATCTCATTTGAAAAGATCACTTGTAACTAAATGAACATTCTCTTTTTTAACACTTAGAAGGCATCTTATTAATATAAATACTAAAGTATCTTGAGTGTCAATCTGATGAAATTGTCTGATATTTCACTTATGCACATGTTGCTCCCAATTGCAACTCTATTTCACATTAGTGAGTGTCTTCTCTATGTGAACTCTATTTCACATTAGTGTCACTTTAAAAGATAAATCTGTGTTGAGTAGAACATCACTTTAGTTTTAACTTATGGGGAAGTAAACAAGCCACCTTGTCCTCAATTTTACCTTTCCTTCGAAGGTATCAATATGTTTTCAAATGTATGACACATGGATTAAGTAAAACTAGGAATTATGCCTTTAAAAAAGTAACAGTATGAAGAAATAAGTTAGGATGTTTACAAATATGTAATCAGGAAATGGAATTTTAATTTCAAATCTTTAATTCCTAACTTAGGATTTTGCTAGTTACAATCCTATAACAAAACTTTTATACAATTCTACAATTTTACAATAGTACCTGTTCATGTTTGTTAATGTTTGATCAGCTGATGGGGCACCAATTCTTTTATTACCAGCAAGATTTTTACCACCACTTCCAGTGTATGTGAACTCATCACCTCGGTCCTACGGAAGAAGATTTTTATATTACAATACATAAACTTGAGTATAATTTCAACATTTCTTAGTTTAGAGTCAGAACATTTGGCTTGGATATTATGAATTGACACAATCTTTCGTGGTATTCACCAAAATAATGCAAAATTCAAATACCATCTTGTGTATAGTATACCTTCAAGTTTTATCACTTGACCTGAAGTTTTTGCTAAAGTTCTAGATTCCAACATCTCCAAACATGGTTATTCTTATGCTATATAGGTAGCCAAATAATCTACATAATGTTATAAGAATAGTGCTTTATGGGTTAGAAATATATTTCATTTAGTTCAATGTTAATTAGAATAAATGTATCAATATTAGCATTTTTTTTTTTTTTTTTGCAGTATTGGGGACTGAACTCAGGGTCTCATGCTTGCTAGGTTAAATGCTCTACCACTGAGCTACATCCCCAACCTTTCTCCTTTTTGAGACAGGGTCCCACTAAATTGCCTAGGCTGCCCTCAAAATTGTAAGCTTGTGACCATCCTGCTTCAGCCTCCCAAGTAGGTGGAAGTACAGGCATATGTCATCATGCCAAGCTTTATTTTATTTTATTGTGGTGCTGAAGATTAAACCCAGGGTCTTGCCCATACTAGCTAAGCATTCTTCCACTGAGTTATATCCACAACCTTTAGATTCTTCATAGATAGTACCATTTTCAGAAACACTCTATAACCACATTCTCAGCTGTCATCTACACTATACCTAAGTTTACTGCCAAATGACAGCATTTAATGTCTGACACTGACATTAAATAAATTATATAAAGCAAGTTCACTTAAAACTTCATGTTAGAATTCTAATATCATAGTAAGTTCTCTATGTTTCATACTCAGAATTCACCTGTAATGGACTGAAGTAAAATAACCATTCTATTAAAAAGAAATTTAGAAAAGAACTTGAAAAGTCGGGTGTGGTTGTGCATACTTGTAATCCCAGTACTTGGGAGGATGAGACAGGAGGATTGCAGGTTCAAGGATAGGCTCAGCAAATGTAAGGCTCTTATTAACTTAGTGAGACCCTGTTTCTTTCTTTTTTTTTTTTTTTTT
>PVLC010035179.1:0-16496 GCA_004027655.1 Graphiurus murinus | reverse complement strand
TTATATATAACTATTATATATTAAATATTTTATAATTACTACACATAATTAAACACAATAGTTACTATATATTGTCATATTATATAATAATTATATATTATTTGTTTATATATAATGGTTGTAGTATATTCATATTTTTGGGACATGACTCCCCACTATATATATATATATATATATATATATATATATATATATATATTATATAGAGAATATAAATACTTAAGAACCAAGAACAGAAGATCAATTGTCTCAGGAACAAAATAATCATACAAGCTATTTATTGAGCATTCATTATTTTATTGTTGTATATCTTTTCTTACCTAACTCTCAATTATGTAGGTGAGAACATACCCACTTTACAAACAAGAATACTTACAAGTCCATAGAGATAAACGTGCTAAGAACAGAAGCTAGGGAGCAATCAGATACAAGAGAGACTTTAAATAATGGAGGAGAAACCCTAGTGGAGTGAGGGAGGTTGTCTAGGGGAGGTGGGGAGGGAGAATTAATGAAAGAAATGCTTTCATTGATGTTACGTACATGTGTGAGAATACTAATACCCACCTCTACTGAGGGAAGAGAAGGGGAGGGAATGGTGAGGCACTGGGTTTGGGGATGGGCTCACCAAGTGCTGTGTGTATGTATGTCAGTCACTATTCCTCTGCATTACATTATGATGTGGGAATACAATGCACCAATAAAAGTGTATTTGGAAAATTACTAAGAACAGGATTGAAACAAGTTCTAAGCAATCTCAAAAGTCAAACTCACAGCCACTGTAATTTAGTTCCTTAAAGAATAAATGACAGTGACAGGTTACAGTATATTTGGCAAATAGTTATCAGATGAATGCCAATAGCTAGAGACATACAAAATATCATTGAGGCCATGCTACTATTATGCAAAACTGGAATGTTATAGAAAATTAATACAAGGTTAATTTTATAACAATAAAATATATTATTCACTTTTCTGATAATATAGCCATTAAATATTATTTTGCAGCAGAACTTTAATAGTATGCAATGTGGAAGCCAAGGAGAAATTGATAAAATGATATTTTCTCATACCTGATACACATTTTTGGTATAACATTGGCTAAGTGAACCCAATAAACCTAGTGATATGCACAGATAATATAAAATATTAAGTAAAACACACACACAATTATATGATTGTTGCAACATATCAACGTTTTCTACATCCTATCCGATGTTTTATTCATTGGAAGACTATTGGTTGCAAAAATAGAGGAAATAAAATGATCAAAAGTGATTCCTCATTTTCTTCTTGTTTTGATTCTAGTGTGTCTTTAGTGCTGATAGAATCAAATTTCTTGCACACACACCCCTCAGTGGTAGCAGCTTCCCCACCCACAATAATATATGACTCTTTTAGAGGGAATTACCTCTGCATTGCCTGAGAATATAATAATGGCTGCACTTGAGACAGTTGCCAAGTAAGGCACTGCGGATTCTCCCCCAAGACTCCCTTTTCCTCTAGTCTAATACATAGACTCAAGTCCCAGCAATCTACTAAAGGTAAGGCACAAAAGTAAGGTTACCTAGAGCTACTCAAAAAGAACTACCAAATAAACTACTTGAATTTTCTAATTAATATAAGCAGAAAATGGGAATCTATATGAAAATGGGTATTCAGTGTATGGAATAGGGTGGAAGGAACATGGAATTGAATTAGCCTGAATTATTTACACTACTCTGCTAAGCATAGATTTTTGCATTTAATGTTGAATCTCAGAAAGTTAGAAAGTGCTTTAATAGTTTGATAAGTTGGCTGGAATGAAGATCAAAATATAGGCCATCATTAGCAAGCTAGAAATGTCCTACCTTCCTTGGTTTCATGTAGAGAAAGAGATTTAAAAGTGACTAGAATGGATTTGTATTTGAGACCGACTCAACGAAACTGGGAGGGTCCAAAACGATGTGTGTTTGTGTGTGTGTGTGTGTGTGTGTGTAAGGAGCTCTGGCATTCTGAGTTATGAGATAGCTTTTTCCTCTCTTTCCTTCTTTCTTTTATTTTTTCTTCCTTTCTCTCCTTTCTTTTACTTTCTCTCCTTTCTTTTACTTTCTCTTTCTTTCTTTTCCTTCTTTCCTTCTCTCTCCTATTTCCTTCCTTCCTTCCTTCCTTCCTTCCTTCCTTCCTTCTTTTCTTTTTTTCTTTCCTTTTCTCTTTTTCTCTTTTTGGTAGGCCAGACTTTGCAATGAGAAGTACAGTCACTAAACTGGAAAATCCAAATGCAGTGGGAATGCACAAACTGGAAATGATGCTGACGTAGCAGGAGACATGCTGCAGGGGTTCCTGCTAGGAGAAAGGTGGATATACTTACTCTCATAGATGGCAGAATCAAAGCAACAATCAAAATAGACTGATTTGTGCAAATCAATCATGATGTTCCATAGATAGGAATAGAAACAGATCAGAAGCCTAATAAATTATTACTTGGTCTTCATACATAGAAAGTTCTAGATTAAGGGAACACAATTCTAACTCAATTCGTAAAAACAGCGGGTTACAGTCAATGAATTCAATTCTCAGATTTGAAGGAGCTCAGAGATGCAGAATGTCTTGGATGAGGGGAAGCTTCATATTGTAAATGTTCTTCCATTGTTCCCCAAAGAGGCATGTAGCTTTTTACCAGGGTAACTGTGCATTGGAGAAAAGGAAATTATTAGATCTTGGGGAACTACTAGATACTGGCTTAAAAATGCTTGTATGGCCCTTCAGTTTCAGGGGGGTCGTGGTGGTCAGATCAGTGGAGTTTTAGCTCAGGTCTGCCTCACAAAGGGCACCTACATGCATTCTTTTGGTTAATTCCAGATTTTCAGAATGCATAATTATAATACATATATTTTAGTAACTGACAAAATCCTGAATTTGAGTCCCGATGGAGGGAGGGAAGGCTATTGTGATGCAAATGGAAGTCATTCAAACCAGCTCTAACTAGGGAAATAATAAATCAAAAGCAGTACTGTATTTTTAAAAGGATTGCATAGATTACTACTACCATCAAGAATTTGAAAGGAATGATTCCAACCATGTACCTATTCAGCTTTCCTATTTGATATAGAAAATGACAGTGGATTGGAAAATGGCAGTGGATTATCTCAAGCTTAATAAAATAATTATTCCAGTGGTACTTGCTGTACCAGATATGATTTTGTTGCTTGAACAAATTAAGACAAACCTTACTCTTTATAGAAAGCTTGGCATTGATCTGATAAATGCCTTTTTCTCTATCACTGTCAATAAGATCCATTAAAAGCAATATACTGCCAGGCATGGTGGTGTATGTCTGTAATCCCAGTGACTTGGGGAGGCTGAGGCAGGAGGATCGTAAATTTGAAGCCAGCCTGGGAAATTTAGTGAGATCCTGACTCAAAATAAAATAATAAAAAGGGCTGGAATAGCTCAGTGGTAGAGCACCCATGGAGGTTTAATCCCCTGTATCTCACACACACACACACACACACACACACACACACACACACACACACACACACCAGTATGCATTAGGATAGCAAAGCCAGCAATAGAGCTTTACTGTCCTACCTCATGGTATATCAACTCTTGAGCCTAGTATCATAGTTTAGTTCACAGGGATCCTGATCACTTTCCTTTTCCATAAGATATCTCACTGATCCATTTCAATGACGGCTCATAATGCTAGGTGCTTGGACCTAGTGAGCAAGGAGTAGCAACTACTCTAGACTTTTGGTAAGACATTTGTATATCAAAGGGTTAAAAATAAATCCAACTAAAATTCAAGGACCTTCTATCTAAGTGAAGTTTATAGGGGTCCAGTCTACAGTAAGAGTAAGTTGTTGTCTCCTCTCCACAACAAAGAAAGAAAGAAGCTGGATACCTACCGGGTCTATTTAGATTTTGGAAGCAACACATTTGTCATTTGAATGTGTTACTCAAGCCCACTAAAATGACCTGAAAAGCTGCTGACTTTGAGTGGGATTTGGAATAAGAGAAAGCTCTACAACAAGTATTTGGAGCTGTTGGCAGGGCCACACAAGTGAATTACAGAACAGGCCCTTATGATTTTGGAGCAAGGCCCTGCCATCATCTAGAGATAACTATTTTCTTTTTGAGATATACATATTGGCCTACTATTAATCTTTATTAGGCACTGAACAGTTTACCATGGACCACCAAGTTGCCATGTAACATGATCTCTTTGAAACTGGGTCTGCACAGCAACACACTATTATCAGATACAAGGGATGTATACATGAACAGACCTGAGCAGGCTCTGAATGCTCAAAATTATATGAAGGAGTGGCTCAACTGCTCATGACCCTGATTTCTGGTACACTGTTTTCTCTTTATCAGTCTATACCTAGAGTCTCATGGGGGAATTCTTTATTTATATTTTAATTCTACTGTGGTTCTCATTGATGCTAGAATAATCAAATTCCTTTACAATTGCCTTATCCCTCTATCATACCGTTAGTTTGTTTCCCAAACTGAAATCCTGCTGGTAGCTAAACACAATGTGTTAAGTAACATAAAATTTATTTTTTGTACTATGTTTTTTTTCCCATTAAGATTAAAGTTTCCCCTCATTTGTTGTTAGAGCATGCGATAATGGGAGTAATAGATTCTAACATGCTTTATTATTATTTAATGTTTCTTATCATATAGCCACGTGGCATATGCCTAGTACATTTAAAAATAAGAAAAATTATTGAGTCATTAAAGGGTAAAATGATGAATTTATATAAAGCAGCAGAATATTCAATTTATTAAATTTAAATGTCCCTCATGTTTTAATTTCCCCATAAACTGGAATTTCCTAACATTTAACAATATGCTGATAAATGAATATAATATTCTGTGGCATATGGAAACAGTAGAAAGTAACATCACACTTTGTGGTGACTGTAACGTTGTTCTGGAAACTGTTCAACCTGAAAAAACTCTTTTTTTTTCTCCCTTTTGTAGGACAGTGTTTAATAGAAGTATAAAATGTTTACTACAGTTCCTAAAAATGTTGAAGAATCACATTCCATTTTTCACTCTGCACATAATAAACATTTTTTATTTCCTTTGCTCTCTTGTTTAGTATGAGACAGTAACACTGTGACTCCATACACTCACCTATTGGGTGAGTAAATCAAGTTGCAGCATACGACTGAGTGTACTTCCACCACTGATAAAAATATTCAGGGTTCTTTAGGAGCACTTTATATGCATTTTACTACTTAACCTTCACAACCTCTTATTATCTTCTTTGAATATAGGAAACAGGCCAAGATAGATGAAATGATCTATAAAATGGCAAATCTGTAATTCAGATCTAGTTACTCTAACTACTATCCCACTTTGCTGGCCATTACATCTTTACACTTTCAAGAAGCCCATGCCACTGGTTCTAGTTGAATTAAACTGTACAATTCCAAAAGTTTCACTTCATGTGCCAATCGTTAAACCAGGCTGCTTGAATTCCATTCCCCAAATTGCTTGAAAGACTGCCTTCAGTCTAGGGAAGAGTTCTACAGCATTCTGGTCAATATTCTTTTTCTGTTTTGTATATAATTTTAAAGAATTAGATAACTACATATTTGTATTTCCCAAATCAGAAATCAGTATTTTATCTATAGTATATAGCAATATATTAATTGTCCGTATATAAACTAAATCATAGAATAATACAAACTTTTACACTTAGGTAGTTGAAGATGATTTATAAGCTTAGTATATGGAAGGTGAGTTAATAGTTGCCTTTATTATTATATTGTAGGAGAAATAACCAGAGTTCTCATTTATATGAATATTCAAATAACTTACTCATTTATTCATCAAGTATTTGAGTCTCTTATGAACCAGACACTTCCCAGGTACTATAGATATCAATGAATTAAGAGAAAATGATATTTGCATAGTAAAATAATATTAGAATATTAGATGACTTTCTATCATGAAAGTCTTCTTTTCTCTCAGAAAATTCTCAGCATGAGTTTTACAAAACCAGGAGACACATTCTTAAATAGTATGGAAAAGGAGATTTCTCCATGAATATAAATATCTAGTTGGAATTAAGTACTAGCAGTTCCATTGACAATGAAAACATGAACAAAAGCTGTTTGGGACTAAATATATTTCTAGGGAAAAGAATAACTTTTTCTTTTTAATCTCACTCATATTTTTGTCAATTTATCACTAAGCATTTATCAATAAAAGGTATTTATTCTAGTGATAACGAGATCATATTCTAGAGTCTACCAGACTGAGTCAAAATTCTAGCCTTGTTAGAGAGCTACTGTCTAACTTTGATCTGCTTATTTAACCTGTCTACATCTTAGTTTTTTATTCATAAAGTTATTTAATTACAGTCATTATTCTATTTTATTCTTGTGAATATTAAATGAGACATTACATTTATAATATGTGGGTCATGCTAAAACTAAAAATACCATTATCATCATGATCTCAGATTGAATACTGAGCTGAATATGTACTCTAACCTAATGTAAAAGAGAATAGAGCTTGGAGGGGTAAGACGTGAAAAGCATACTTTCACTAGACCATACAAGTAGTTTGAGTCAAGTTTACATAGTCAAGCCTATAAAGGTAGTGAATTAACCAATCACTCAATTCTAAAAGTTAACCAATAATAATAATCATTGTGCCCGTCCAGACATGAAAAGATCTGATACACTGTAAGACAGACAAATGGTGACATCGTGGTTGCACTTTGAATTTACCTGAAGTGTGCTGTCCCAAATGTTTAGCAAGATGCTGGGCAGAAAATGATAGAGCACTCTTGTCACATGCCCTTTAAGGCTTATTCATGGTAGCTCACAGCCCATGTCAATCATGAGAAGATGCAGCATGCAGTTCCTGAGGATGAAGAGATAAGACCAGGAGAACATGTCGACTCAGGAGGCACAATGAAGAATTTCTTGAAAAGTATTGCTTTTATTGTGCAATTGAGGAGTCCAGCAGAAATGGGGAGCAGGGGAGACTCTTAGAGGAAGAAGGACAACTGGCCATTTTTAAAGACGAAAACAATTTAGAGGACAAAGTTTACTGCCAGGAATAATATTGGCTAAATCACTCTTTTATAAAACATTTATGAACAAATCTAATTCTAATATATTCCTACTGGAAAAAAAAAGCTTTCAAGCCCACATGTCTTTTAAATAAAATTGTGATACACAACACTTTAGGGGTTGAAACTGCCTACATACTGCCAGTGAGTTTTAAATAGCAAGGAATTCAGCTTGCTTGCAGAGTAAAAAGCTTTCTTTTATGTTCTTTTAATTAGACTACAGGTTTCTCCCTTCATACTTAATACTAGAGCTAATACTTGTACTTGAAGAGCTGTAATGAATTTCTGATGACGGTTAAGAGAATGGGATCTTGGGAGTAGTTGCTCTCAGCGAGAAAGCCAAAATTGGGTGTCTGTAAATAGATTAGCATAATTTTATGTGTTCTTCATGATGTTATTTCTAACCAGCAATAAAACCTTGCTAGAGATTCACAGTGTATGAAATTTTTAAAAGATTTTATGATTCTATATAATGCAGTCACATTTATGGTTTATTTACTTTTGTACAAGCATTTGCCAAGTACTTTTAATCTCTTTATTTTAATTATGGATAAAATATTATTTTTCCTCAAAGAAACGACTAGGAGTTAGGTGCTAGTGGCAAAAAGATGTTTATCTCTCTATTCTTTCTCAGATGAATAAAGATTTGTTCATAATTTTATTTTCTTCAAAGTTAGGCATCAGGCCATTCAATGTACAGAATTACCTTAGATCGGTAGAAGAAGTAAACATGGAAATTATCATGTGAAAAATAACCCCATCCTCTCCTCGAGGGAGAGAATTTCAGGGCACATTTGATCATGAGGGTTTCACTGTAGAGGCAGACTTTAAAATTGTTTATTGTTTTGTTTTTTTTGCTGTACTGGGGATTGAACCCAGGGATATTCTAACTCATAAATATACCCCTAATCCTATTCTTTATTCTTTGTTTCAAAACAGGTTCTCACTAAGTTGAGGAGGACCTCACTAAGTTGCTAGGTTGGCTGCGAACCTGCAATCCTCCTGTCTCAGCCTCTTAAGTGCTGAGATTACAAGAGTGCGCCACCATGCCTGGCTAGATCTTAATGTTGTTTCTAACTTTTTCTTATAAAACTATACCTATGTAAGTATAGTAATACATAGGTCTGAAATAAGTGTATAGAGATTCATCTCTCAGGCAATTTGTTTGTTTATGTATGTATGTATGTATGTATGTATTTATTTATTTATTTATTTATTTATTTATTATGGTATCTAGGGTTGGACTCAGGGGCATTTTATCTCCGAGCTACACTCTCAACCTTCTTTATTTTGAAACAGGGTCTCACTAGGTTGCTCATTATGTTGCTGAGGCTGTCCTCAAACCTGCTATCCCCATGTCTCAAACTATAAAGTATATTTAGAAACAGAAGTACAAGATCTTAAACTACTCTATAAAGAAGCTGTAACAATTCACATATGACTTTTTTTCTGCTTATTCACATTCTGAAAAAGCTTAATATTGTCAAATTTTGTGACTGTCCCCAGTAAAAATTATATAATAGGATTGCATTGTTGGCTCAATTAGCATTTTAGTATTACTAGTAATATTTTTTTGCTAATATTTTTAATGGAAAATATTAATATGGTGATTTTAGACCTAATTATCCTCTTGTTAATTTGGAGAAATGATATACGTATTGTGTATCAATTTTATGCATTGAGAATCTCCCTTTTCAGTATATTTTGTCATTTAAGTTCACTTGCTTCACTTTGTGATCTTATCTTATTGCCCTCTAGTATGCAAAATAAGAATCAATCTATAAAGTTGCAGAAGAAATTAAGAGTAAAATTGGAAAAATTGAAAGGATCATTCATGCTCCCATAAATCATAGAGATAATTTGGTATTATCACAATGAAAATTATAAGACTTAACAAAATAATATTAGGTAAACACTAGTAAAATGATTCTAGCTAGCATAATCTAAGAACAGTTTATTCTTGTTTCTTTATTCTAATATAACAAATATAATCATCATAAAATTGTAGGCATAACTGGAAACTCCAAGGCTAGAAGTGGGGACACACTGCAATGGAAATAGGTCTGCAGAAGAGGAGGTGGTTTGCATCAGTCGTGTGCAATTAAACCAGTCCCATAATCAAAGTACAATAAACCCCAGGAGTGCAGCCCTGATTATCTGTGAGTTAGTGATGCGTGAGATGGAATATTCAAGGTGGTAATATGAATTGTAACCCTTTGATAAAAGCTATGATCCTCCCAAGGAGCTTCTAGTGATTTGAAAGATACAAAAATTTCATTATGAAATTGTAGTGTAGAGAAACAGACTATATAACTATTTTACTAAGTTCTTTCCATGATATTTATGCTCTCCATGATATTTATAGTTACTTTTTCCCTGAATCAATTTCAGATATCATTCCATTTTTACAGAGTAATTTTTTTCTTACTTTAAAAATATACCTTGAAAACATTATGTTGGAGATTGTTTTGGTCAGCAACCTGTGTATTGTCATGCGGATGCTATACAAGTCTGCCCAATTGAGAAAAGAAGTGCTGGAGTACAGCATTAGTTATTTCCAACTCTGCACCTTAGCACAAGGCTGTGTGTATTAAACAAAGATGCCCCTTCATATCTCCGCAAAAATAACAGGAGGCCTGATTGTTTCCCTTCAGCAATAATATTATCACGGTCTCCTTATATGGATAATTGAGTACTAAAAGTCAATAGAATAGAGAAAAATCTCTCTGAAAAGCCTCGGAGACCAAAATTAACTCCCTTAGGAGAAATTTGTCATCTGAAAACAGTCAGATCACCCAAGTTTACAGTCCATATCTCTAACTCATTGTTTTATATATTAATCTCAATAATCCAACAGCACCTCCACACAGTATAATCAAAACCAATTTCATTCCCTATCCACAACAAGGTGCACTTCTTGTTCTTTTATTTAAATGGCCGCATTTATATCAAGTGGCTCAATAATTCATAAGTATTGCTTACTCTTTCACATACATTTGATGACAGGACACAATCATGCCTTAGTATTCCCTCCCTCTAATTCATTATACACCTTACTGCTACTTACATATTTTAGAAATATTGTTCTAGTTTTCCAATCTCACAAGTCAAACATCTTTAATAGCTCTTGAATCTCAGCATAACTACATTAAACTCCTTGCACTGGTATTCAAACTCATTCCACTGCCCCACTCTTACATTCTAAACTCTACTTTTCCAGGATTTATCTACCAAGCTATGTTTCCATAGATAAGCCATGTGGAAAATGCCTTACTAAAAATACTTACTACCACTACATTATTCTGAATTCCCAGTATCTTTCATGTGCTAAACAATCAAGCAAACAAAACAACAACAACAAAAAAATGAGCAGATTGAGATAAAATTCACACATCATAAATTTCACTCATTTAAAATGTAAAATTTGCCAGGCCTGGTGGTATATGACTGTAATCCCAGTACTTGGAAAGCTGAGACAGGAGGATTGCAGGTTCCAGAACAGCCTCAGCAAATTAGTGAAACTCTGTTTCAAAATAAAGAATAGAAAGAGTTGGGATGTAGTTCAGAGGTAAAATGCCCCTCGGTTTGACCTTTGGCCCCAGCACCAAAAGTAAAAAATATTAAATAAATAAATAGTAAATAAATAAAGCACAATTTATTGTTTTTAGTATATTCAGAGTTGTGAAACTTCCACCACAATAAATTCTGGTGCATTTTCTTCATACCAATAATAAAATCTAAACCTATTATTAAGCATTCTTCGTTTTCCAATGAATGTGTTTATGAATCAATGTTCTATTCATTATGGGATCAATAAACATTTGAACAAGTTGTAAAATTTCTGTACATTTACTTCCTAACTGCAAAGGTTATATATGTAAATGTATATGTATACATATATACACACACATACAGACATATATATATGTGTATATATATACATACTGTATCATAGGGGTTAATGAGTAACACTCTCTAAAAGCTTGAATAATTTATAAAATATTAAATAAAAGAAGATCTTTATACAAATATTATGGTACAGAAAAATTCGAACAAGTTATTAGGTTAGGTACTCTCTAAGTTTTACATGATTTGGACCAAATGGTTTTGAAAGTCTCTCATAGTCTGAGATATATCTTCAATACTAGTTCTTCTCTTCAAGGGGTCCTCAGTAAAATGGGAAACAACAAGGAATAAAGATTCAACATTGAAAAGTTCTATATTAGACATGCTTAAGTGTCTTCTTAAGCATCAAAAACTGTTATTTACTTATTTATTTAGAGCATCTTCCTAGTTAATCCATAACATTAGATACCCACAGCCAATATTGTGAGACCACCTCCACATTAATTAGAATCATGGCAAACTAGTGATGAATACTTTATAAAAGCCATTGCTTCTTTCTCATAGGATATTGGAATTGGGCATAGATGACTGTCAATGAGGTATTCCTGATGGTCATATATGCAATCTATAAATTTAAGTTCTTTAGTGAAGATGTGTTGTATCATAAGCAAAAAATAAACTTGTCTTTGAATGAAAATACACAGAATGTAAAATAAACAACAAACTAACTGAGTCCATTATAAGGTTTACTCATTTTTGGTCTCTGTTCATTCCCAAGAGAATCATCAATATTTTAGCTGTAAGATTTCATAAGAGAACTATGTGTCCTTATACTAAATTCTGCTTTTAAACTTAAGATAGCTCAAATTAGTTTTAGACAATTACAACTGTAGTCTAATGGATCTAGTTCTATGTATGAGAAATTTCCAAATCAATGATTTTAAGAAAACTTGTTCATTTCCAAATCAATGATTTTAAGAAAACTTGTTCCTAAATACTCCTAAAATGCCATGCTCAAGCATATGGTGAGATAAGTGCCTTCTCCAAAAACAAGTTGAAGAAATCACCATTATCTAGGATCCAATACAAGCTTATTTCAGTATAGAATATTTTTCTTTAACAATTTTTTTTGTCCCTCTGCTAAGCCATTCTTGGATCAACAATTTTTAACAGGATTATTACAATTAGGCTTAGATAAGAATGTTTCCTTTCAGAGACTTAGCGTGTATTTCTGCTTTCTTTATATCCTTTGATTCTGTGTGATTAATAACGGTGTCACAAAGTCCCATGGATGTAGACTAGTAACATTAACTGGAGGATATCTGTGAAACACTTTGAACTAGCTCATGTAATAAATCATGCCTATTTCTTAGGCTGGGCTGAAAATTCTCTGCTTATGCCAGAGAGGTTGTTTTGCAGAGAGAAAGAAAAAGGGACTCCACTCTGAGAAGTGATTGAAACTTTCTGGTTGTTATTAATGGACATGTTTTCTTTTAAATACAAATTTCTACATTATTATCATGTAAGCCAATTGCAACTTGGTTTTCCACAAGATACTTAAAAGTACAGAATAGTCTCATAGGAAAGAAATTTAGATATAACTTAGTTATTAGCTAGTTCATTACCTCTTTTCACAAATAATAGAAAGTTACTTCCCCAAGGTCATATAAACATTAGTTAAAAATTTAGGGTTTAAATCTATTCTGGTGACTATTTGTATTATTTTATTTTTAATACCTTTTATAGCCTTCTGTGTGTGTGTGTGTGTGTGTGTGTGTGTGTGTGTGTGTGTGTGTGTGTTGCTAGGGATTTAACCCAGGGACATTCTACCTCTGAACTACACCCTCAACCCTATTTTATTTTTATTCAGAAACAGTTTCTTAGTAGGCTTCTGAGAGCCTCCCTAAGTTGCTGAGACTCACTTCAAACCTCAAGTACTGGAATTAAAGTCATGTGCCACTACACCCAGATTTCTATAGCCTTTTAATTATAAATAATATTGTTATTAAATAAATAAATCACTTATTTATTTAATAACCTTCTCAGCTCACCATTTTTAAAGGCCACAATATGGGCCAATTCCTAGAGTTTCTGAGGTTACCATGAAGAATAAATATGCTCACAATCCTTAAGAACACATGAGTGAATAGAGATATAGGAGCTACAAATGCAAATGCCAAATACATAGAGCACTATGTAATACAATAAGAAGTCCAATAATATGATGGTGAAATACAGAAATATACCTTGAAGCTTCAGAAGGAAACTTAAAAGAGAAATAATGATTATCTGAGTCTTGTGTATTTTGGAGTTTGCAAAGTTGAGAAGGAAAAAAACAAACAAACAAACAAACAAACAAACTTTTGTGTGTGTGTATGTGCAGTACTGGGAATTGAACCCAGGGGCATTCTACCTCTGAGCTACATCCTCAGTGATATTTCACTTTTTACTTTGAAACAGGGTCTCATTAAGTTGCTGAGGCTGGTCTTGAACCTGTGATCTTCCAGTCTCAACCTCCCAAGTACTATAGGCATGTGGCATCATGCCTGGCAAAATTACTTCTTATTAATTGGTATCAATGTTTGAGCATTGCTGTGAGACAGAAATTCGCATTATCTGTTATCTATCTAAATATGTGTCTATACATGTATGTGTATATGTTTCTATACATCACTTATGTCCTCACGATAATAATGGAAAAATTTGGAGGAGGTTGTATATTTTTAAAAACAGAATTGAGGAATTGAGGGGAGATCACCAAAAACATATTTTTGTAAGAATAATACGTTTTAAATTAATCATATTGAAACTCATGGGGTCTGCAAACACATTCTCATGAAATATCTTACATACAAACTATAGATATACATGTATATATATAATATATATATGTAGTATATATATATATATATATATATTTGTGTGTGTACACACACACAAAATTGTTCAGTCTGAGGAAATAAAAAAAGCAAATAATGCAGTTGAAGAAATATCTGGAAGCTGATTATTTTCCTGCAAAGGTGGAAGCCAAATTATATTTTGAATATTCTATTAAGATTTTCTCTTAAAATTTTCTCATCTTCTCAGATTCATTTAGCATGTAACAAGTCAAACCACACAAAATATGTAAGAAGTTTAAAAAAGTTAATGGGGTCAGGTAATATTTTAGCCTCCTCATTCACATATACAGATGTTACTGTATATGAAGTCGAAATGAAAATAAAGCCACAGATCCAGGGATGAGTGGGAGGTGTCGTATCTCCTTCTAACCCTAAGGTTTGACATCGATATCTGCAAAAGTTTGCACAGATTTTGTCCCCCGAAATGCACATTGTTCTCAGGTATTTTCTATATTTAATTTTAGAAAGTTTATGCATTCAACTACTTCTCAGATTTCTCTCACACACACAAAAAAGTATTTTACTCCACATTTTAAAGGTTGACAATTAAAAAACTGGTAAATCTGAGTAGAGCTTCTTTTCTGATAAAACAGATCTTCTTCCATGCCAACCTCAAATTCCTCTTCTCTGGAGTATCCAGTTTTCATGTCCGTTGCATAAACTTTCTCTGAGCATTTAAACAGCCCAGTTACAAACATAAAAATGTTTCATTATGAGTGGCATCCTCTTAAACAGTAAATTTATTTAATTATTTATTTATTTATTTATTTTTGCATAAAACAATTTAAGTCATGGGGTAGACTACTGGGGGCAGGGAGTAAGGAAAGTAAAATGGGTGCTACCTAAATAACTTTATTCCTGTGAAAGGCAATCTATAACTGGAATTAAATTGTATGCATCAATTTTATGCCTTTGATTTCCTGGAATTAGAGCTTTCTACATCCTCTGGCCTGACTGGGAATGAGAACACTAGAAGAGCACACAAAGGGCCATTAAGAGCCAAACACAAAAGTCCAAATTGACCTCAGCCAGTCAGTCATTAAGTAGAAGATACTAACTGAAAAATTCATTCACTGGCTCAAGTAAGTATTGATAGTCAGTCTCACATATACCTAATGAAATGTTTGTACATCAGCCAAAGTATGAGTAAAAGTGAAGATAAATAGGACAGCACTGGTTATTTTTATAGATTGTATTGCCTTTGAGGTAATACAGTATTGTTTATATTGTGAATGACAAAATAGATTATCCTGAAGAGCAACTTAGTTCTCATAGTGTAGAACTTATTTTTGCTTTGGGGGGCATGATGCACTCTATTAATTTCAGTGAATTATCTTTAAATTGAAGAGAAAGTCTGTTTTGTTTGCTTAGTTTTTTGTTTCTATTTCACTTGCAAGAAGATACCCTCTGGGATTACAGGACAAACATTGTTTTATCACTTTTCAATCTCTTTTATAATCTTAGCTTCAATATATAATATCCTATTTCTATTTTATTCCACTAGTGTAAGCATTACATCAATTGAAGGAATTTTACTTAACTAAAATTTATCATGCCAATGGTTAAGATAGTTTTGTCTTTTTTTTTTGCTAAACTCATTTTGCAACTGTAACACTTCATAGAAATTTCAGTAGTCTAGATGAACTTCCTACTATTCTCTCTTGCTAAATTTTAGATAAAATATTTGTTGTAAAGATTAAAGAAAAGGAATGAAGAAAATATTTATTTCTAGTTCTTAAATAACAGAGCCAGGCATGGTGGCACATGCTTGTACTCCCAGTACTTGAGAGGCTGAGACAGGAGGATCACAGGTTCAAAGCCAGCCTCAGCAACTTAGTTAGGCTCCCAGTAACTTAGTGAGATCCTGTTAACTAATAAAAAATATAAAATAGGGCTGGGGGTATAGCCTAGAGGAAGAAGGCCCCTGGGATTCACCCTAGTACCACAAAAATAAATAAATAACAGAAAATATCCATATACTGTATTTTTTATTTTTAATAAGCTCATAAAATGTAAAGTCCATTCTATCATTAAAATGATAAATGTGGGTTTATTTATTTATATGGTGTCATTCAAATATGAGAAATTATTATTTAACTTCATTTTTATTATACTGGGTATTTGAATTATGCTGGATTAAACAAAACACACACACACACACACACACACACACACACACACACACAATTCAATTCTTCCTAATCACTCTTCTACTTCTCTATCATACTGTATATATACTGAAGTCTATTGCATAGACTGGTTATTTTATTTTATTTATTAATTGGTGCACTGTAATCATACATCTTTGTTAGGTACAAGCTGGTAAAGACATATATGCACACATTTCTCATTTAATCCCTTCCCCAATTCCCAATCCCCTCCCTTGCCCTCCCTCCCTCTCAAGTTCAGTTTAGTGATTGACTTTGATATGTTTGTGAAAGTACATCATGTGGACCATCAAATCTCCCTCAGGGGACTTCCGGGAAGATGGCGACGGAGTGAGACACGTCTCAAGAGCCGCTGTGAGCTCGATTCAAAGCAGTCGTGGATCCAGTTTTTTGAAAAAAGAAAAAAAGCAACAAAAAGGTGGAAAACGCTGCGAAAACTGGAATACAGCTGAGCAGAACCCGGAAGACCGACCAGAGAGAGCAAAGAAGCCCGTCTCCGCG
>PVLC010035177.1:0-16484 GCA_004027655.1 Graphiurus murinus | reverse complement strand
GCGGTACTGGGGATTGAACTCAGAGGCATTCTACCTCCGAGCTATACCTCCAGCCCTATTTTTTATTCTTTATTTTGAAACCGAGTCTCACTAAGTTGCGGAGTGCCTCACTAGGTAGCTGAGGCTGGCCGCGAACCCGGATCCTCCGGTCTCAGCCTCCCGAATGCTGGGATTACAAGCGTGCGCCACCACGCCCGGCATAGTTTCACATTTTTAAGTGAACTTTTTTTATTCATTTTAATTACATTTAGTGAACACATGTCATGGCGAACCATGCTGGCACTTGCTAACTCAAATTCTTTCCTATTCCTATTAAATATTTCCATCATAGCTTCGCCCATGGTGAATGCAATAGGCAGTCCTGCTTCTAACCCTGCAGTCACTCCTGAGGCTAAGTGCTCCTCCACCACATCCTGGATCTGCAGCCACCCTTGTACCATGGGCCTGGGAAGACTATGTCAAGAACAGCAAAAGTGGTTCTCATTTGATACAGCTTGGTGCTACAGTCTGAGCACTTGTGCTGTGATGGTCTATATCCTGCGACTGTTCAGATCAACATTAATTAGATGTGTTGTCATAGGAACATGGGATCAGCATTCCATATGCAGGACAGGGCTAAGTGTGTGTTAGGGTGAAGGAGGGAGAGGAGAAGATAGAGGTAGTTCAAAAGGAAGAGGCAGAGAAGCAAACTCTAAGGCAAGAGAGGAGCTGTAGCAAACATTTGGACAATTGTCAATTGCATATTTTGTGCTAAGTGATCATTAATGCACCTTCTCTACAAACATCTATATTTCCTTTACCACCATTTCTTGATACAGTGTAAAAAGGCACATTTGGGTTGGAGATCACATGCTATCTCTATTGGGAATCCTGAGTACTGGATGGCATATTAGCTTGGCGGGGGAGGTTGGGGAGGACATTTGTAAAACCTGTAAAAATGTCACGGGACAAATAACTATAAACTGCCCGAGATTTTCCTAAAGAAGCGGCCAGATTATTCCACTGCATATTTCATCCTGCCAATGGTAACTTGACCCTGTTACCATTTTCCAGGTTTCCATGAATTCCAGTAGCAGTCAACTCCCTGTAATTTTGAGAAAAGGATACAGGTGTTACTGCCTGGCCGAAATCCTTGGAGTGTTCAGAAATGCTTATCTGGCTCATTTTAGAAGCATCTCTAGAGAGAATTGCTGCCTGCTGTCAGATCAGACCTCTCTCAAGGTAGTTAATACTGAGTAGCTCAGACACATGGAGTTTTTTTTTTTTTTTTTCCCAATACTGGGGATTGAGCTCAGGGGCATTCTACCTCCGAGCTACATCCCCAGCCCTATTTTTTATTCTTTATTTTGAAACCGGGTCTCACTAAGTTGCGGAGTGCCTCACTAGGTAGCTGAGGCTGGCTGCGAACCCGGATCCTCCAGTCTCAGCCTCCCGAATGCTGGGATTACAAGCATGTGCTACCACGCCTGGAGAGTTTTTTTTTTTGTTTTTTTTAATGAAAAGAAAACCCTTACTTAAAATCCAAAAGACATTTTAGTTTAATTTTACATCTTGGAGTAAAAGAAGGTAATAGCAATATATATTTTCCATTTTGCACAGTGGGTTTAAAAAAAATTTTTTGGTACTGGAGATTGAGCTTAGGGGCATTCTACCTCCGAGCTACACCCCAGCCCTTTTTTATTTTATTTTGAACAGGGTTATGCTAAGATGCTGAGGGTCTTGCTGAGTTGCTGAGGGCCAGCCTTAGTCTCCCAAGTACTAGGATTACAGGCATGTACCAACACACCTAGCTTATTTTGCATGGCTTTATAGAATTTTATTTCTGGGAGTTTTATTTTACTACCAACTCAGAGAGGGCTATAGTTTCAGGGTTGCAGAGGGCTTCTCTTGGATGTGGTGGCTGAAAGTGTCTAAAGTCTATGTTTTATTAAAAAGGAACATCAAAAAGCAGCAAACAGTTTCTGCAAAGAGGAGCAAACAGTAGTTCGTGCCATGACACTTGCAGAAATAGAAAAGCAGTGAAAAATTTAATACTCAGAAGCAAAAACAGGAAGGACAAGAAATTCACTTTCAGGGAGAGCTTGGAGGACTTCCTCCGTAATCCTATCTCCTCTCCCTGTGTTTGTGTAACTAATCCTCTCCATCTGGGCAAACAGATCAAGGGACGTGCATCTTTGGGGTGTTCTCGGGAGGCATTTTTTATCTAGAGTTGAGGTGGATGACTTTGGCACTAATTGATTCCACCTTAGAAGGCAAGATGGATAGTTAATGAGCACGGCTTCCTTAGCACATTTCAATATGAATCTGTACAAAAATACAGGAGAAAAAAAAGAAGGAAGGAAAAAAAAAAGCAGAATTTAGGAGGTCTTCTAGCCTATTAAATTTTCCAGTGGTTTAATAACTGACCACATACATGTCAGCAAGTTTAAAACTCAATAAGACTGGACAGATAGATATGACAAGGCTTTTTGGACAATTCAGTGGGGCCCGGGGAATGTAGGGAACCCATGAGAATATTCTACCTCTCTTTGGGTGAGTAAGGTGTCGGCAGGGATTGGATAGGCATGTGTCCTCCCTAGGCTGCGTCCAGAAGACAGGTCTAAGATTTTACTTTGATTAAATATAACATTCCAGTTGGGTGTAGTGGCGCACACCTGTAATCCCAGTCTTTGGGAGGCTGAGACAGGAGGGATTATAGGTTTGAAGCCAGCATGTGGAAGTTTAGAGAGACCTCGTTTCAAAATAAAAAATAAAATAGAGCTAGGGCTCTAGTTCAGAGGAAGAATGCCCCGGGTTCAATCTCTAGTACCACAAAGACAAAAGCAAAAACAAAAAAACCCTGTAACATCTCTAGGCCCCCTCCATTCTATATGAATGCGTTCAACCATTTACGGGTAGGTAATCTAAATAGTTAGATGTAATTATAACCGATATATTGAGTGTATGGGGTAAGACAACATAGGGAACTGTGTCCAAGGAGCTCACGTGTGGTTGGGGAATGGACACATAAGAAAAACTAAGAATAACATAGCATAAATATTGGGATAATTTAGAGATTTAGTAAGTGGTGTCATCAATTTGTTTAGTAGTTGTATGCTAACATAAAATATATATCTGCCTTGTGACCAAGCGGTTCCGCTTCTGGACATGTACCCAATAGAAGTGAGCGTATCTGTCTCCTCCAAAAGCTGTGTATTAGAAAGTTCGTTGCAACTTTATTCATAATAGTCCTCAAATGGAAACACCTCAAATGTCTATTTCCAGGAGAAATGATAGACAAATTTTATTATATTCAGAAAATGGAATGCTGCACAAGAGTGCACACTGTGGGATTCACTTATGCTTACAGTGGCTACCTTCGGGTGGCAAAGTATTGGCTGGGAGGGATATGGCAGGGTCCTCTGAGATGCGGGATGTGTTTGATATCTTGAGCCCGGGTGATTATAGATGTGCACGCATGTAAAACTTAAGTTGTACAATTAAGACTTGTGCCTTTTATAATATACATTATATCTCAATAAAATAATTGCATACAATGATTGTATTAAAGTAAAGTAACAGGATGAGGTAACCATTTGTTTTCCCTAAGGGAAAGAGATACCCATACAAGGGATATTTGACTGAATGTGCTAAAGGAGTTTGGGCCTCTGGTGAAGGATGCAAGGACAAGACTTATGTCATGAGGTAGCTTTTATAGTTGAGAGAGAGAGAGAGAGAGAGAGAGAGAGAGAGAGAGAGTTGATAGCCCAAGAATAGGATAGTGGGAATGGAGGGAGACAAAGGTATTTCCAATATAGAATGAGTGATGATGTCAGGTGACTAAATCTGTGTGTGTGTGTGTGTGTGTGTGTGTGTGTGTGTGTGTGTGTGTGTTAGAGGAGAGGGAAAAGCTGAGGGTAAAGACAGAAAGGGCTCTAGATATCCTTTGTCCTATCTAGTTGTCCTTTGGGTGACTGGGTGGCTGATGGATTGCTAATAGAAAAGAAGGTTGGAGGAGCATGCATTTGGAGCCATTTTAAATCACCCAGCTTGACTTGACAGCAGTCAGAGCCAGCACTCAAGTTAAAGAAGAGCACCTTGTACTGACTGACATTCTGTTTCATTTTGTTCTACAAATATGATCTTACAGTATCCATCTCTTACATTAGGCCTGCACAGTGTAGTTCCTACATAGAATATTTTCAATGCCCTGAAATTTAAAATGTTTAACCATGATAATATTTACACATTAATATATTTTGGCACATTCTACACTTGATTCCCTTTTTTCTTTTCTTCCTTTCTTTTTTTTAAACTCCAGTTTATTCTAGAGTATTGTTAATTGTGTGAAGAAATGCAAACACAAACTTCCAGTTGTGGGTACACCCTTCAACCAAGTTCAAAAGGCTAAGGACAATAGTATGTAGGGGGCCATACGTATGTAGCTTTTCTAGTTGTTATAGTTGCCAGGGGTTGTTGTAATTCATCTTACTACAGTGCTCATCTTTGAGTTCTTACAGTCCAGTGCTACGGTGACTTAGAGCAATCCTCCCCCAGAGTAGTTTTGGAATGGAAGGTAGCTTGCCTCCTGCTTGTTTACTGCTGCCTGACAAAACTGTTATCTCTCTTTTGTTTAAAACCTAATTAATGCGTTTGGAGTATACATTCCTTTTCATTTCCTCAGCGATCAGTATTAAAGCAGGATGGATGTTATCTGGTTGTCAGGGAGAGTTCACTGGGTGGCAGAGGCTGTCTGCACCCTCCCCACCAGCCCTGGTCTCCAGACTGTATAAGCCATTTTATTTCCTGGGCCAGGTCAAAGTGAGCTGTGTGGCTCCTCCTACTGCTTTTCCTGTCCTGGGGGCAGGGTAAGAATGGCTGACAGAGAGCTTCCTGTTTCCTGTTTGCCTCTAGGAGAGCACAATTCTAAATGGCCCCATCTTTCTGCCTTTGGAAAGGCAATTGTCCTCTGCCCTAAATCAACCCTCATGGGAAGTCACCTGCAATTCTTATCTTTGGAGTGCCTAGCCTTCTAGAGATAATACTGTGAGGAATTTCTTGCTGTGCTGCTTGTTAGAGGCAAAAATGAAATGGGAAAATTGCTGATGTATTATAGCTATTGTTATAGCTACTTTGAGGAAAATATCCTGAAGTTAAAATATTACTAACTTATTGTTTGGATATTTCTACATTTTATATACTTTGAGTATGTTAATCTGGAAATTCTTATACTAAAATTTTGATTTATAGATTCAAAACTAAGAGGAATTATTGTTCTAGATCAGTCTGTTAAATATTGCAAATTTGAACAGATTAATTTTATGCCTCATGAAATCAGTGAGAATTTTCAGTTGAGGAACTAATTTTGGGAAATGTGCAATAATGGCACCAAATGCACATGAGAGTCAGACCTTTGACTTGGGAGTAAGTGGCCCTTAGCTGAGATGCTAGGTTCTCCATGTGCTGACCTCATCAGTGTGGTTTCCATTCTCTGATGAGCTGGGATCCTCTGTCCCTGTGAAAGTCCTCAACTCATACCTCACTGGGCAAACTTTGATATTTTCCAAACTGTAGGGCAGTGGGTCTCAAACTTTAGTTTGCATCAGAATCATCCAGAGGGCTTGTTACAGCACAGATTGCCTGGCCTCATAAGAGTTTCTTACTCAGTAGGTCTGGAATGAGCTCAGGGAATTTGCATTTCCAGAACATTGCCAGGTGATGGTGAGGCCTCTCATCCGGGGTCCGTACTTTGAAGACCACTGGGTGAGACCTTTGCTTGAAACATCTGCGGTAGATGGAATAATGGGCTTCCAAGTGTGTCCACATCCCAACCCCAGGAGCCTGTGGATATGTTAATTTACCTGGCAAAAGGGACTTAGCAGATGATGTTGAGGATCTTCACATGGGGCGGATTTCCCCGGGTTTTTTGAGTGGGCTCCGTCTCATCACAGGGGTCCTTAGATGAGAGAAGCAAATGGATCAAAGGCAGGAGAAGATGTAGTGATAGTAGCAGAGGCTGGAGTCATGTACTTTGAAGATTAAGGAGGACATCAGGAATTCAAGCAGCCTCTGGAATATGGGGAAGGCAAAGAAATGGGTTCTTCCCTGCAGTTTAGAAAAAGCACAACTCTAGCAACACATTGATTTTAGTCCTGTTACAGTAATTTCAGATTTCTGACTTACAGAACTATAAGGTAAAAAATTTGGGTTGTCTTAAAGTCACTGTTTGTGATAATTTGTTATAGCAGCTATGGGATACTAATATGACATCCCACCCTATATTGTAGTTGATCTAAATCCTATCTACTTTAGCTCAAATTTTAACAGAAATCTATCTCAACCTGCATTTGCATCCTATTTTTACTTATGGATCTCAGATCAAAATTTTCTTTGACCAGTTACATAGATTCAATAATTCATAGATTTAATAATTCATTATATTGCAGACTTCTAGTTGAAGCTAGTGATGAAAAGCTATAATTCCTGTCCATAGGAGTTTCTAATCTATCAGGAAGCAGATGTAACAGGACCATTTTAATCATATATATATCACACACATGAATATGTTATAGAATTCCATGTGTGGGTCACATATCATAGGTCTAATGTAAAATTTAGTGCCCACCAAGAAGGAAGGGGTCTGGGAAACAACCTAGGCTTTCAATTGGGATCTGCAAAAGGCTGCATACTAAGAATAAGGGTGAAATATAGATGAAAAGCAAAATACTTTTTCATGCCAACTCAAACCCTTGATGAGAAACCAGATTAAGGCTTTGAATACTTTCCAGAAGCAAAATTAAACATCTTTGAAAGAATATAACTTCACTCAGAGCCTTAAGTAATCTATCTTTTTATCCTCAGTGTCTGGGATGTAATAAAATTTTGCCAGGCATATCAGTAGACAAAATCAATGACCAACACAATAAAACAAAAACAAACAAAAGACCTCAGACAACTGATACAGACCAACACAATATTGTGATATTTGAGGTAGCAGATACAGGGGTTAAAGTACTGTGTTCAAGATGTTGTGGGGTAACAGGGTCCCACTCGTGGGTGCTTGGCCTCCGTGATAAAAAGAATTTTAACACGTGCCAGTCAGGAACAAAAGGCAGGAATTTATTTAGGAAAGTAAGGAACTGGGAGAAAACAGGTGAGCAGACATCTTTCTGGCCATGCGAGCATGAGGGCAAGAGAGAGAGTGCGAGGAAGGGGCTTTCTTTTATAAGCTTTTAAGAGGGGTGGGCACAGAAGCAGTCTGGACCTCCTCCTTCTTCAGGTATAGGTGGGCGATAGGTGGGCGTTCCAAGTTGGATCCTCCTCTTCCTCAGGTTTCAAGATGGATCTGACCTTGGCTGTGAATCTCAGGTGTCTTTGGCCCTGAATCTCAGGTGGGGGCAGGGCTTCAGGGGATTAGAGTAAGGGATCTCCTAAGAAACTCCCAAGGGGTGGAGTAGAGGCTGAAGTGCTACAGTTCCAGGTTTTTTATATTAAAGTGATATTTTTACTTTTCCTTCCCATTTGTCTCCTTCCTACCTACTTATTTTTTCTATCCTACATCAAAAAGACTACATGGCGAGATGGATAATTTTAATGGAGATCTGAAAACTATGAAAGAAAGCTAAATAGTATTTTCCAACTGAAAATTTTAGTAATTGCAATTAAGAATTCAATAGATAATTTAAGAATACTTAGACAGAGTAAGAGAAAAAATTAAGAAACTGGGAGTTCAGAAGAAAATATCCAGACTGAAGCATCAAGAGAAGTCCATTTACTCAAATTTTCTTTGATTTTTTTTTATCTGTGTTGCGTAGATTGTATCACATAAGTTTTGTACATGTTTTGTTAAATATATATATAAATGCTTCATTTTATTTGAGTGATTATAAATTGTATTACATTATTAATTTCATTGTTTCTTGATAGCATAGAGAATTATGATTGAGTTTAGTTTATTTCTTTTGTATCTTGTGACCTTGCTAAACTTTTTTTTTTTTTTTTTTATAAATACCTTGAAAGTTTTGTGTGTTGACAGTTCTGTCCTCTGAAATTAAGGTCAGTTTTTGTCTTGTATATTGCACTGGCTAGAACACCCAACCCATGTTGAACATTAGTAGTGAGTGTGGACATCTTACCTTTTCCCTGTTCTTAGGGGGAAAGCATTATTTCCTCTCTTAAGTAAATATTAGTTTTGGTAGGTGCTCATTATTTATGAGGAAATTCTTCTATATTCTTATTTATTCTGAAAGTGTTTAACATGAATGTGTTCATTTTTGTCAAATGCATTTTCTTTATTGATTGATATAATAATACAATTCTTCTTCCTTAGCTTGGCAATATTGTAGATTACATTGATAAATTTTCAGATATTGAGCGAGACTTCATAACCAGAATAAATCCTATTTGGACATGATGTGCAAGTCTTTTTATATATTGCTGAATTTTCTCATTTTGATTCCAAAGTATTACTAGCTTTATAAAATGAATTGGGAAGTATTTCTTTCTTTTCTTTTGTTAGAAGAGAGTGGTACTAATTAGTATTAATTCTGCATTAAATTAGCATTAGAGTTGGTATTAATTCTTCTTTAAATATTTGGTAGAACTCTTCAGTGAGACTATTTGGGTCTGGAGACTTCTTTGCTGGGAGTTTTAAAATTGTGAACTCAATTTTATTAAAGTTATAGAGCTATTCAAATTATCTCTTTCATATTGTGTGAATTTGGTAGTTTGTGTTTTTCTGCAGGTTGTCCCATTTTACCTAATTTTAAAAAGATATGTGTAGCATTTTATGTAATATTCTCTTATTATCTCTTTGATGTCTGCAGGGTCAGTAGCGATAACGCTTCTTTATCATTTCTTTTATTGGCAATTTGTGCTTTCTTCCTTTTTACTTTGTTAGGTTCCTTGGCAGTTTGTCAATTTTATTTGTCTTTTCAAAGCAGCAGTTCTTTCTTTTGTTGATTTTCTCTATTGCTTTTCTGTTTGCAATTTCATGGCTATTTGCTCTTTATTATATTCTTCCTTCTTCTTGATGTGGATTTATTCTTGCTCTACTTTTTTAATTTTTTTGAAATGAAGGCTTAGATTGTTGATGTATGACTTTTCCTTTTTTCTACTGTATTAGTGTATGTTTATGTTTTCTACTGCATTTAATGCTATAAGTTTACCTCTCTGCATTGTTTTACCTTTGTCTCTCAAATTTTTGGTATTGTGTTTTTATTTTCTTTCAGTTAAAAAAATTTTTTTTTGGTATTGAGGATTGAACCTAGGAGCATTCTACTTCTGAGCAACACCCCAGTCCTTTTTATTTTTAAGTTTTGAAATGGGGTCTCACTAACTTACTAAGTTGCTGAGGGTCTTGCTAAATTGCTGATGCTGGCCTCAAACCTGTGATCCTCCTGTCTCAGACTCCTAAGCACTGGGATTACAGCCATGTGCCACTGTGCCCAACTATCTTTCAGTTCAATTTTTATTTCCCCTGAGGCTTCCTCTTTGACCCATGGATTGTTTAGAAGTATGCAGTTTAGTTTTCAAGTGTTTGGAGATTTTTCTGTTATCTTTATATTGTTGATTTCTAGTTTGATTCTATTGTGGTAGGAGAACGTATACTATATGATTCAATTTCTTTTCATTTGTTGATTTGAAAAAAAGAAAAACTGGTCCAAGACATGGTCTTTCTTGATAATGTTTTGTGGGCACTTGTGAACAATATGTGTCCTGCTACTGTAAGGTAGAACATCTATAAATGTTGAGTAGATCTTCTTGGTTGATGGTGCTGCTGGCTTCTTCTATATCCTTGCTGATTTGCTGTATATTTGTTGGAGTTGCTGGAGGGAATGTCAAGTTTTCCAATTGTAGCTGTGGATTCATCTCTTGCTCCTTTCATTTCTGTCAGGTTTTACTTCATATATTTTGCAGCTTTATTTTTTGTTTGTACATATTTAGAAATATTGTCCTTCTTAGTGGGTTGGCCCTTCTCTTTTTATATTTTAAAGTCTATTTTATTCTGAAATTAATAAGGCAGTCCTTCATTCTTTCAGTAACCTTGCATGATATGACTTTTTCTATCTTTTACTTTCAAGCTGCTTATATCATTATATTTGAAGTGAATTTCTAGTGTACAGCATATATTGAGTCATATTTTATCACTCTTCCATTCTGTTAATTGTTGTATTCAGACCACTGATAATTAAAATAGCTATTGATCTGATAGGGCTCAGTGTTCTATTTAGTTTTTGTTTTCTATATTTTGTGTGTTTCTTTTCTTTTTCTTGACTTTCTCTGGATTATTTAAAAATTTTTGAGTGTCATTTTCATTTATCTGTAATGTTTTTGAGTGTGTCTGTTTTCATAACTCCTTTAGTGGTTGTGCTAGGTGATATATTATATAAGCATGATTTATTAAGTCTACTGTTATTATCATTTTACCATTTCAGGTATAAAAACCTTATCTCCCTTTATGTCCCTTTACTTTACCCATATTTGTAATATAATTGTCCTAAGCTTTTCTTCTACATATCTTTAGAATCACCTCAAGTAGCTTTACAGTTTTTACTTCAACAAACATAATTTAGAAAACTCAAGAGGAAAAGTAAAGTCTTTGTATTAATCTACTTAATCTATGTTCTTTTTTTTTTTTTTTTTTGCGTTACTGGGGATTGAACTCAGAGGTATTCTACCTCCGAGATACACCCCCATCCCTATTTTTTATTCTTTGTTTTTGAAACAGGGTCTCACTAAGTTGTGGAGGGCCTCACTAAGTAGCTGATGCTGGCCCAGAACCAGTGATCCTCCTGTCTCAGCCTCCCAAGTACTGGGATTACAAGTGTGTGCTGCCACACCTGGCTCATGTTTTTTCCTTATTGTGGTCTTTATTCCTTTCTGTTACTCTAAGGTTTCTCTTCTTTTATTTTGTCCTTTCTGTTTAGAAGGACTTCCTGTAGCTAACCTTTTGAGATAGGACTGTTTATGACAAATTCTCTTAATTTTCCATCACCCGAGAATGTCTTTATTTCTCCTTCATTCTTTAAAATACTTTTTTGGGGAATACCATTGTGGGTTGACAGTTCTCTCAGCACATGAGAAATATTGTGACAATTCTTCCTGGCTTCCATAGTTTCTCATGAGAGATCCACTGTCATTTTATTTCTTTTCTCACTCTGACTGTGAGTTTTTTTCTGGCTTTTTTTCTTCTTTGTCTTTAGTTTTCAAAAGTTCAATTATAATTAGCATGAAATTTTTAGACATTTTTGTGTTGTGTTACGAAACCTGGATGTTACTTAAACCTTCTGTTTTAGCTGGCTTATTTTTGGAATAGCTCCAGTGGGGAAAGGAGAGGTGCTGCTTTGTCACTACCAGGTAGAGGCAGAAGTCTAGGCCTCCCTCTGACCTCTTTTGACACTTGAGGCAGGGGCTCCCATAACTGCTGGGTGGAGAAGTGTTTCTTTCCTGCATGGTCTTCGCCAACCATGTAGTGAGATTTGCTTATTACTATTTGGTGATGGTGGGGGTCTTCACTCTTCCCTAGGTATCCTTTGATACCACCTGGTGTGTGTATGTGTGTGTGTGTGTGTGTGTGTGTGTGTGTGCATGTGTGTGTCGGGGTGGGGGGAGTATTCCTCCTTATCGTTGGGTTGGGGTGGAAAGCCAGGTTTCTACATGGTCTCCAATGACACTGTGGGGGTGTGGGCTTGTTACCAATTGGAGGAATGAAAGCCCTGGCTTCTTGTTTGTGATACTTTCTGTGATACTGTCCTGATGTGTGTGTGTGTGTGTGTGTGTGTGTGTGTGTGTGTGTGTGTGAGGTGGTTTACCTCTGTCTTAGTTAATTTGTGCTGCTAAAACAAAATGCCACCAATTGACCAATTTTTAAAGAATGAAAATTTATTTCTCATAGTTTTAGGGGCTGAAAATCCAAGACCAAAGCATTAACAGGTTTCATGGTTGGCAAGGGCCCAATCTGTCCTTCCAAGATGGCGCCTTATTTCGGCACCCTCCAGAGGGAACAGATGCTGTGTCCTGATGTGGCAGAAAAGTAGAAGGCCAAAGGGGCCACAACCTCATGGCTCAATCGCCATCTAAAGTCCCACCTCTTAATACTGTTGCATTGGATATTAGGTTTCAACATGAATTTGGGAGGGGGTGCAAACATTCAAACCATAGCACTCACCTTGTTAGAGCCATGAAGGGTAAAGTGTAGGCTCACTGCTCAGCCAGTGCTGGTGGGAGTGGGGATGGGGACAATGTGTGTGTGTGTGTGTGTGTGTGTGTGTGTGTGTGCGTGCGCGCGCACGCGCACATGTATGGTGTTTGGTTGGAGAGGAATGGTTATATTCTAAAGGGTTTTCTGTCTTGCTAAGTTGTCTCTTTCCTGGGCCTTTGGCTAGTGAGAGTAGGCATTTGTTGGGATTTTTTTTTCACTTTTTTACCTGCACCTGTTGGCATTTCTTTAGGTCTCAGTCTGGGATAGACAAGACAACCCACTACCGTGTCTTTCCTTGGGTCCTGAAATCCCTAACCAGTGTGCCCTCTTCTCTCTGCCTTTCAAATCTTTTTATGTTTGTGCTATACTTAATTTCTGTGGCTTTTAGTTATAGTTCATAGGAAGGACTAGGAAAAGCATGTCTACTCCATCTTTCTAGATTGTACATTTTTGCTTTTATGTGTGGATAATGACCTTGGATTTTACTTTTAGAGTATAAGTGAAGTTCAGCCTTCACCTTTGCTGTGTTGAAGGGCAACCTTTGGAAGCATGGAGTGTAAAGGGAGAAGATACTTGAACTTTTCTTTTTGCTGAGAATCAGCTTTTTGTAATGATTTTTCATTGGTGTCATGATGATGTTTGGTAAGCAATTATTAAGAGAGGACAAGTCAGAACTCAAAGCAGGGGTGCCTAACACAATGGATACACAGAAGATCTAAAGCTTCCCCTGCACTTTCATGAGGTGCTGCTGCTGTAGCACTGCCTTGGATTAAGACTTCTTGTCTGGAGAGGAGGGAGTAGTAAGAACCTTGCTGTCAATTTCCCTTCTCTCTATTTCATCATTTCCCTCAGATTATCTCAAATTTGGAAAAAGGTAAAGTACTATCTTTTCACGATAGAGATAGCAAAAATCATGTTTGGCTTTATAGAATTTTTATGTGTGCTTCAGTGAACAATGTGGTTGTGTGCATTTAAGGTTTTGTACCAACTGAGGGTCAGTTTCATGCTTCGGTACTTCTTACCTTTTAGTTGGCTTTTCTCATTCTGATATGAAAATCATGTCGAAGGAGAAATTGTTTGTGTGCATAATGAGTATAGCTTGCATCCTGGGGGCCTTGAAATGCAGTTTACTAAACTAAATACAAAAGACAACAGTCTAAACATAGATTTCGCCATAGTCAAGCTCTTCCTGTGAGGGCTTAAAAAAAAAAAAAATCCTAGGGAATTGTCACACTTCCCATTGTTATTCACACGCTTGTTTGGGATCCTAAGGTGGCAGCTGCCAGAGGCTTGACATTTCAGTAGAAAGGAGAAACAAGGCAAAAGATCCAGAAGTTTCTGTATCTGGGGAGTGCTCGCAAATTCACTATAGCTCTTGGGCTCCCTGGAGAATGAGGTGATAGGTGTAGAATGTGGATCGAGGATTGCTCTCGTGAAACAAATGCAGCATGAACAAAATGCAGACCTCAACTACCACGCAATCTTGCAATTTACTTTCACCTCTACTTCTTAAATGTCTTGCCATTCAAATCAACAAATATTTGTATTAAGAAATGACCCTGTGTCTGGCACTTGGTTAGGAGCTGTTAGGGGAAGAAACCTCAGTCCTGTCTTTAAGGAGCCAACAATGTAGAGGGAAAACAAAAATGGTTACCAATAACTGCCTTAAAATGTTTCTGAGTGACGTTTCATGCAAGACTTGCCATTTGAACTGAATCATGAAGGATTGTTTAGTAGCTGTAAGCAGTAAAGTTGGACCCTGGCTAATTGAAGGATGGTGGCAGGGACAGGGAGGGGAAACAGGTCTTATGAGTTGATAGACCAGGCACCAGTGGTCATTTTTCTTCAGGGTATGGTATCTAAGGATGAATCAACCCAACACTACTGGGGTGGGTCACTTTTCTGAAGGTGCACAATGAAGTAAGGTGAGGGGGCCCGAGAGGTCTGATTTGGGTCATGTACCCACCTTTAAGTCATGCGGTACCAGGAGATGATCCCAAAGGAATCTTTAAAAGAAGATCCCAAACTCTAAGCAAAGGCCTATGACTCTGATGTTGGGCAGCACAAACACAGACAGTGGAGGGAAGAGTTGAGTAGGGATACAGAGGTAGACAGATAGAAGAAGGGTTGGGTCTAAATGTATCTGGTCTGGCTGGGCATGAGGTGAGGGAGGAGGCAAAGTTGGGAGAGATGAGGAAGAAGAGACAGGTTGGAAGTGGGCGATGGAAGGTCCTGTCCACTGTATTTGGAACTGGTGATAGAGTCAGTGGCTGGGGCTGGAAAGATCTATGCTTTAAGAACAGTTCTCTGGGTTGGGTGTGAAGGTGCACACCTATAATCCCAGTACTTGGGAGACTGAGACAGGAGGATTGCTGGTTCAAGGTCAACCTCAGCAACTTAATGAGACCCTGTTTTAAAATAAAAAAAAATAAGAAAAAGGGCTGGGGGTATAGCTTGGAGGTAGAACGTCCCTGGCTAGGTTCAAACCTAGTACCATACACACATACTCGCACACAAAAAAAGAGTTCTCTAGAAATAGACTTGGGTTGTAAAAGGACGAAAGGGGGAAAGAAAGTTTATAATGACATGAACCATTAAATGACATCAACAATAAACACTGTGATACATTTTATTTTTACCCAGTACAGAGGACAGATATAGTATCAGAAGCTCAAGATGCTAAGATGGGCTTAGATCTTCGAAGGGAGCCAGGGCTCGTCCTCAGCCATCTCCCTGGGGACCCTGCTCTCATGGAAGCCACTGCATCTAGACCTGGCTGGCTTTGCTGTGCTCCCCCATGAGCTGGGACTCACATCTTCCCACCAGGAGCACGTTCTTTTGGGGTTGTGCCCTTGCGTAAATAGCTCCAGCACATCTGCATCCTGGTGGTTTGTGCCTGATGTGCTTATATGACCTGAAGGGAGTTTTTCTTTCTTTCCCTTGAGAGAGGATTTTCCACGAGGAGTTTCGAAAATAATCCATGGTGGATACTGGACATGTGTTCAGCAGCAAAGTGTAAGGTCAGCAGTAGTGTAGGAGGGAGCAGGATGGTGGAGTGTGAGGAATGCCTGGCTGTGGTGTCAGGTTGCCTGGGCTTAAATCTCTGTTCTGCCTCCTACTCTAGCTGTGTGACCTTGGTCAACAGACTTAACTCTAAATCTCAGCTCCCTTATTTTGGACAATGGAGGTGATAATGGACCTCCCCTCATCATGTGGGTTCAATGAAGTAATGCATGCAGAGACCTTGGAAGAGCCCCTAGCATAAGTAAGGGCCGACTGAGGCTGTCTATCTAGTTGCTGCGGCTACTATTATCTGAGACATGGCGGGAGAAGTGTTCTCAACTAGTTCTGTGACATTTGAGCTTCGGTGCCATCTAGTGGTGAGGACGTTTCAGAAGGTGCTATAAGCCACCCTTGCCACTCACAGGTGACAAAAGGACTTTATTCTCTGAATAAATTGTTGCAAACTGATTTCAAAGGTGAGTCTTGAGCGCTCAGTTCAGGTACCAGGAAGGTCATGTGACCTCATTACTGGCTGGGGTTGGGTAACAAGAGTAACTTTGTCTCTACACACAGATGAGGGAGTCAGACTTGGGCTTCTGTGCCTTCTCTGCCTTGGTCTGGCCACACCAGGCAGCTCTGTGTTTCCAGTAGGTGCAGCAGCCCTTGGGCGGGATGCTGGATAGATTGCTTGGGAATGGGAGTGTGGCAGTCACGGATCACGTGAGTCATCAGCTGAGTGACCTCGGCAGTTACTTATGTTCTCTGGGGAAAGCAAAGATACTATGTCCCAGGGTTTTCATGAGAGTGCACATACATGCTTAGCTTAGGACCTGCTGCATGCTACACTCAGCATGGTAAACGTGGTAAACATTAGCCAAGCGTATTTTTCACTTTTGCAGTAGGTTCTTGGGTTAGAAAGGTGCCTTTCACTCATTCACCCGGTCATTCAGATATTCTACTGAGAACAAACCGTGTGTCAGGAGCTGAGAGAATGAAGCCATGCTGAAGATAGTCAGAGCTTCTCATGCGTGTGGGGCTAGACCCTGCACAAGAGGGTCCTGGGGGAGCTGTGTGTCATCGAGCAAGTTGTAGACTGAACAAAGGACCTTCTATGGAGCATCCTTCAATGAATTTGCATGGCAATGTCAAAGCAGATAGGAATTAAGATTCCTGCTCTGCTTTTCAAAAAATATCAGTATGCCTCAATGATTTTCAGAGGATGAAAATAAAGTGCTTTAAATAAGAAATGTCTCTTTCTTTCCTCCTCCTCCTCCTCCTCCTCCTCCTCCTCCTCCTCCTC